>BGPR01014521.1:16375-30497 GCA_013235015.1 Araneus ventricosus
TTATGTTATGTTATGTTATGTTATGTTATGTTATGTTATGTTATGTTGCTTTCTTTCTTCTTCATATTCGTCTTTTCAATAAAAGCCTTTCATTTACTTTCTTTGATTTTTAACTAAATAGCTCTTGCCATTCTATAGAATGCACATATTTTCAATAAAATCTTTTTCATGAACTCTAATTATAATGCTACCGGCAATGTATAGAAGTAAGTATTCCATACATTTCCTAGGCATTATCTACAATATCGAATTTCACACATTGTCTTAATATATGTGCGCGCATTTGAATTTTCCGTTGCGTTTTCAGGGAGCTAAAAAATCTGAAAATAATGCTTAGTACAGCAAAATGTTACTTTGAAACTTGGCTTCAACATTATCAAGTATTTAATCTAAGAAACGCCATCAAGATTTTAAATATTTTAACTGAATCTGAAATTATTCTAGATTCCATTATAATAACATTTATAAAGTCATTAAATGTGTAATCAAAAGTATTTACTAAAAGTTGGAAAACTTGCATTAGGAGAGTCCCAGTAGGTTGGTTCGTAACAAAAATATTAATGTATATCTTGCTAAATATTTTATGTCTTGAAGTAAAACAATTTCTTGTTAAATTTTAATTATCGAACAAAAGTAAAGGAATCATTGACAAATTATTATCATGATAAAAATAGATCGAAAATAGATTCATACATTAAGGAAAAAATAAAACACCCTTTTAATTACCTTTCATCTCTTCAGCTGAGATAATTAATTACTTTTCATTATTTTACTGATTTTTAATTTTGAGTTCCTTTGGTTTAAATGAATGTTTCTTCGTTCGTCCTTAAAAGAAAAAAGAAATAATAATAGTTGCTATAAATAGTGCAGCGTCATTAGAAAATAGAAACATTTCGTTCTGTAAGAAATTAATGATAAGAAATCAGTGTCCATTATCTTTTCAATCTAGAAAAGAACATGAGTCTTTTGCCTTTACCATTCATTATGACCTCCGAATTGTGCATTCTATTTAAAAAACAAAACGAAAATAGATAGAAAATAAACCGAAGTAAGCCAGAAGTTATCAAACATATGATATATACCTTCGAATATCAATACAAATTGTTTTAAAATCCATTCTTTTATTCATGAGCTCATTTAGCTCAAAGCGTAATTTTAAGCACTCTTTCTAACCAAGAAAATCTATGTTTTGCACTGTTTCTATATTTTTTTTAAATATTGTTATGTAAAAGTTATGGAGTAATGGGATTGTGGAAAAGGAACCCAAGTGATGCGCTTTTAAACATATGAAACATTAAAATATTTATTTATTAGAAATATGAGGCGTCTTGTAAAAGACAAATCAATGAAACTTTATTTTATCATAACTTTAACACTGGAAAGATATTTTATGAAACAATAAAATTGCTTTGAATTTCATTACAACAACAAAACAATATTGTTACAAATTGCATTAAGAGTATATTTTTAAAAATTCTCTAAAATATGAGAAAATATTGTACGAAAATGAAATTGATGTCACTGAAAATCAAATTTCTTTAAATTTTAAAGTGATATAAAAATTGTTTCTATGCAATGATGTGTTCGGAAGTTATTAAGGAAAAACTTTAAAATTTAGATGAATCTATATTAAAAAAAAATTTGGTAAAAAATTCAGACAGTTCCCCAACCACCAGGCCGATTTTGACAATTTTTATTTCACATCAAAACTTATGACGTTCAGATATGACATCAAGGTCGCCTGCTCCCCACCATCCTCCATTTTCGAGAGACATTGCAAAATGAAACTTCGACGCAGTTCCTGAGCATCTAAAACTGGACCAATTTCGCCAACATTTTTTCCTAATTCATCCACTTTCATATCGTAAGTTTGAAATAGTATTTTTCATTCGTAAGCAGTTCTTTGGCTTCTCCATATTATAGACAATAATTATATTATATCTTTTTTTTCAATTGAATGTAATTTAGCATCAATAGCAAACGATTTTGTTTCTTTTAAAAATTTATTTTTATTAGACTGGCAACAAGAAAGTTAGTTGTTAAAAAATCTTTTATGGAATGCAGCATTCATTCTTTCATTTGTTAAATGAAAGAATGAAGTTGTTTTTGGAATAAACGTTTTAATTTTGTGATAACTTTTTGTTTTTTATTCACTAATTCCTACAGCTCCATCAAAATAGCGTGTCAAGAGTATTGTAAAACATCTATTGTACGTGATGTAAACTGTTTACTTAAGGCGATATTATTCTGTGTTCATGGATCAGAAGGCTTTCATGCAGAAATGCGTGAGAAAGGTGTACAAAACAGTACTACTCTATTGGGTTTATTCAAAGATTTTATAATTTTAAAGTAAGCTGTTGTCTATAAAGAATATTGTTACAAAAATCGTCCTGTGGTTGTATGGCGGAAACAGTCCAACACACAAGATAACGGAGAAAGACGATTTATTCAAGAATCTTCCGTAAACACGAAGCACAGGTCACAGGAACAATAGCAATTATACAGATTCTCAATACAAACAGACAACTTATCATTGGCTATAACAGAAACAGCACTTAAGGATCTAGCAACACAAACGTCAGCAACTCATTAATAATGACAGTACAGAACTTTAAATAACGCTCAGCTCACCAGCTTTCCAGCTCGCACTCCAAAGATGATCCTCCTTTCAGTTGCCTCCGTTTATATGCCTTAGTTCGACTGGTCGTGGCGTCACATGGAATCATCCAGTACATTCTGTTTATCTCCGCTCCTAATAGAGATTTCGAGAAAATTATCGCATTTTCTGGAATTATCGATTTCCCGCCAAAGTCGCCAAAATAGACGAAAGAATAGCACGACATTGAAGAGAAACTAGAGAGCGCCAAGGTCATGAGTCCAACCATGGCCGCTGCCAGCATTACATACTTACCCCTGTGAAACTCTCTTCCCAACCATAAGGCTAGAGAGGCAGGGTATAGGAGTGCGAGAGATACTAACAGTTCGCATAAACGCGTAAATGTCAACATAGCGTAAAATGTTACAAAACAAAAATGTTCATACATAGCAAATTTCTGTTTTCTTCTAAATTTCTTTTTTTGAGGTGGGGGAGGGAAGATTTGTTTCAAAAGGAAACTTTCTTTAGATGCATTTTAAAACTTTTATAGTTTATTCTTTAGAAAGAGTAAAAAAGGGGAATATTTTATTTTAACATCCTTTATTATAGCCTAAACTTTAAACCAGAGTGTTAGAAAAAAGGATTTTAATCCGGACGCAATCATTGTATTCATTATGTCTCTTCTAGCTAATTATTGTAAATCACATAAACACCCTGTGTTCCAGACTTGATTAGTCTGTTCAGTTACGCTTTGGATTTTTTCACTCCAGTATTTCGTTTCTTTACTTTGTTTTGCTTATATTCAACTTTACAAATACTTCTTAATGAAGCTTTTAATTATCCACAAACTAAGAACTCAAATTGCATAGAAAGATCAAATTAAAGTAGGAGAATAAAGTAGAATAGAAATTTGATAGTTTTAATTAAAACTAGAGAGGAATCTGTTTTTTACGGTCCATTGTTTTCAGGAAGCTTTTTTTAAGTTATTGTCGGCTAAAATTTACTTTTATGATTTAGTTGCATACGTACTTGAATTTTTTATATTATTTTTGTTTCATACAATTTATATCTCTTAACGGATTAGTTTCTATGTATTAGATGAATTTCGTACACTGCAGGTTTAAAAATAGAAAAATATTTTCTTTTTGTGTTTATGTTATTTTATTGATTATTATTTTTTTTTTTACTATTTTGTTAAATGATGTATAATGACTTTTTAAGTGTAATGTTCACTAAGAACATTTTGGAAGGTATATTGAGATATTCGTTCGCAAAATACATAGAGCAATTCATTGTTAGCATTCTCTTATAACTAAGGCGAAAATTAAATTTTTAAGGAAAAATCGTTAAAACCTTTTTAAATATTGATAAAACCTCAATTGACACGGCACTTTCTCAACATTCACTTTTATTTTAAGTAATATTGAAAGCGTTTTCATAGTATTGCCATTTAACATTCAAATAAAACCACCATGAAAAGGGAAAAATTATTTTAAGCTGCCTATTTAGTTGAATTTTATTAAAATTATTTTTTAAAAAAATCCTTACTACTTTTTCAAATATGCAAATTTTTACTTCAAATTTCGATTTGTAGGTTGACTAAAATACAGGGTGTACGATAAATGTTGGACCCATTTCAAAAATTAATAAAAAAACTAATAATGTTACAACTACGGCTTTTTAAAAATGAGAGCGAATTTCAAAAATAATTTTTGAAGATAGGTAACGCGTTGTTACGGTGGTCCAGGGGGTCGTAAATTACTAAAAATCAAAAATCTGTGTAGAGCCGTTATCTTCAAAAATATTAAAACTGGAAGAAAAATAAAAGCATGTATTTGTAGAGAATTTTACACTCTAAGTTGTCAATTCACATGTAGTGTGAAAACTGAAGAGTTTTCGAGATATTCAAGAAAAACTGAAAAAGAAACCAGAAAACGCGCATCGGCTTCATCTGGTCGGTAGCCTTTGCGTATGGAAATCTATCACTGTAGCAAATTTAGAAAGTCGTAATACTATACCTATCGGAAAAAAACTTTTTTATCTACTCTCTCATTTAAAAAAAACTGCAGTTGTAACATTATTAGTTTTTATTTATTAATTTTTGAAAAGGGTCCAATAACTTATGACCACCCTGTATTACACAAAATTATGCTTGGGTTTCAAGATACATCGAACATAATATTTTTCATTTCATGCATAGTGAAAAATTGGGAAATTTAGCAGTATCTAATTTAATATCTTTTATATAAAATACTGTATTTATAAATAAAGTAATATAAATAATTTTATTTAATATTTGCGCATATAATAAATATTAAGCTTGTGTAATGATATACCGATCAATAAATTAATTTTCATCTATAATTATTCAATAGACTATTGTTGTTTAAAGTCTGTCCAACGTGAAATGCCAGTTTTGAACTTTTTAATGCCTTTAATTGTTTTAAAAGTGCAAAATGAATTGCTTTAAGTAATATCACAGAATACAAATCCCATAAAACATCTCGACTTCAAACACCAGAATTTGTTAGAATGATGAAAACCCAAATCAAAATGCGTGCAAAATTCGTCAGATAAATGTCGTTTGGGCATAAGGAATTATCACATGGGCATTTAATACGGAAATTGATTACAAAATTTATCAAATAAACATATTATTATAAAAATTAAATATAAAATATTATGCCGGATTATTAAACAAAATATTCCATCGATAATTGTGTTCAAAATCTGTGAAACATTGAATCGTCGAAAATGTTCCATAATCTGATTTATACAAAGATTTTAAAACATCTTTCAATCATGTTTCAATTCATGTTTCAATGTGTTCATATCTGAGTGAGAAAAAGGCATGCAAAAATTATTTTTTAATTACATACATTTTTATTTCTTTTTTTAATGAATTCATTTTTCTTCTTTAAACAAAAATGATAATTCAGGCTTCTTGTTTGTGAAATTTCAAGAGACTGAAAATTTACAAAATAAATTTTTCAATGTAAATATTTTATAAAATCACAATAGTGTGAATGAATTATTTTCTACACAAAATATTTGTCTGTTGAAAATTTAATGTATTTTAATAACTAAATAATGAATTAATATAAAAAATTATTAATTAAAAGGGATGCACTAGAATATATTTTTGGTTGACACGTTATTAAATTAACACTGTTTTAGAAAAGTCAAAAGAAGTTCATTGCCTATCATTTCCAATATGTTAAATTTCTGCACACTCAGTAATTTCTTTTAATATATAATTGTTTAAATTCATGAATGTTTAATGCTCTCTTTAAAAAATTAATGCTCACAGTAAGACTATTACCATATAACGTCCATAAGCAGCATAATGTCAATAATTTCAGGACAACATCTTAGATGAAAATCCTCATTTATGTCCTAACAAAATGTCAAACGTAATTTGTGTAATACCCCTCCCAGACAGCGGGAGACAAGACCAATTATGCTAATGAATTAAGTTTCAAGCATTTTCACGGATTTTAGGCAGAGACCAATTTTCCTCCTCTGTCGTCTCTAACTAATGGGCATGCAAATTAACACAATCCCCAGCAATCCAGTCCAAACTTTTACCAGACCTGAAAACAAATTCCAGAATGAGGTTCTTGAAACTAAGCTGCCGCCAGAAGTAGATTTTCTTGTGCCATCTTCGAGGCTTCTTCTTAAATCCATGTATTTAAACTTTATTCCTTGTAATAGAGAGATTCTTAGTATATGTTCTATAAAACTGATGGGAAGAAATGTAGTCTATTTTGACAAGCAGATATGCTGAGGTTCTCGGATTTGAAACTCTTTGAGAATATTGGAGAATTTTCTATCTTTTCACAACTGCAGAGTTGATGCATTGCTTGACAAAGATGGATTTTATGGCATCTATTCTATAAATTTGTTTTTGATTACAAAGAGTGACCAAATTTGCTTATTATACTTATATTAGGTAAATAGTCTTCCGAAATTATTATTGGATTCTCATTGTTGGATAAACGGTAATCTGTTTTATTTTTAAAACGTCGTTTTATTTAGTATATCAGTCTTTTAATTCTTGGATGGGTCATATCCCTATTAGCTCAAGATATCTGTACGATATAGCCACGATGCTATTCTATATTCTGAATGCCGCGTAATATCTTGAAGATATCGTAATAATATTGTTGGGCGGGATAATTTGGACATCTCGAAATCTTCTTTAAAAACCGTGTTGCAAGAAGACAAACTATTTTCCGGATTCATATTCTATATTCTTATTTAAGGGTGAATTTTTCAGTTCTTTTTAAAATTGAGGAACAATAATTCTATCTTAGTATTGTCATTTCTGAACAAAAATAACAATGTTTGAATAGCTTACACTCACTTCAGCTATAATGTAGAAAAGAAAATGCATGCATCTGTCTGCGTGTCTATCACAAGAACTCCTCCTACATGGTAAACGGTAGGGACATGAAATTTGCACACGACATTCTGTGGTACATTTCTAGGTCAACTGTGCTGTTTTTGACTTTCAGAACTAATTAGCTCTTAAGATATTTAATTAAATAACGAAAATTGAGCCGTTTTTTGCATAATTATTAGACATTTTTCGCCAATAACTTCTGAAATATTTATCGAAAAAAATTATTTATTTTTATACTATCTTAAAGAGCAAAGCATTAACTTTTTAATGATAGTTATTCCATTGCGGTACAATTTTCTCTCAAAAGTTTCAAAATTAAATTTTAACGCAATTTTTAACGCTACTTTCTATTCTTATGAAATCAAATTCAAGCCAATTTACTGTTTCATCAAATCCTTCATTCACGTGCATTTGAAAATGCTGGGTCGGCAAGTAAATATATATAACTGATAAAGCAAATGTTTTGTTATATGAATGTAGTTTTTCTAAATGCAGATTAGTTTAATGAGATTAATTTATAAAAAGATAGTTCTTAACTTAAACAAATTTATTTTTAAAAAGTTACCTAATTTTTTTAAATAATTTTGTGCTTTATTTTATTTTGTGAGTCTGAAATGCAACATTTGCGAAGAAATATAATAAAAAATTCTGTATATAACATTTTTCTTCTTTAACATATTATTAAATATTTTAATTTCATTTCATAAACCTCAAATATAAAATTTCCTTAGAAATATCAATAAGACATCTTTAAGTTAATCAAGTTTTACAAAATTATTTAAAAGAATTTCAACGTTTCTAATTAATTTTTGATAATTAAAATACAGAAATGTGAATTAAGGAAGAAGCCGAAGAAGAATTTGGCCTTTCCTATAGAAGCTTATTCTTTGTAAATTAACATATTGATTCATTCATAAAAATGAATGAATCAATATGTGAGTAAATCAACTAATATATAAAAGCATCTGAAATTATCTCTACGAAAAGTTCTAATTTAAAGAAAATTAACGCTTTTGTTATCGTAAAAAAGTTTCTTTTAAATTTGGGATTTCACAATGTTTCGAATTCACAATGTTCACAATTTTCTTTAATTTTAAATGCAATATAATCGATATAATACTAAAATGAAAATAACGAAAGAAAATTTATTTACAGCAATTCCCTATCTGGTCAAAATGTTTTGTTTCGGTTTTATATCTTTATCTTTAACAGCGAACGAAAGAAGTAATCTAATCTGTAAATGATAAATCATGATAACTTTATTTAGTTTTATGCAGAGATAGTTAAAACATCTAATTTTCATTATATATTATTTGTTTTTGCGGTCTATAAAACCTATTACCCTTATATATAATTTCATGTGAAACTCAATTTGTTTGAAAATTGCTCAGATTGTAAAATATTAAACTATCGTCTAAATTAAATCTTTGCATCTTATAATTCAGAAATCCTTTGTTGAGCGCATTGTAAGACATAAATTGTAATTTATCATAGAAAAAATCATTTGAACTTAACTATATCTAAAATATATTTTTAAAACCTTTCATAGAAATCGTTCTTTGACTCAACCCATTATAATCCTGTAATTAACCTTTATATGTGATCCGTTAAGTTCGGAATCATCTGATAATGTATTCCTGAAGGGGAAAAGTAACAATATTTGCATTAGAAAAAAGTATAAAATTCATTAGAAGAACATTTGAAAGAAAGTTAATAATGCACTTGCAGTTTTAAGTTGTAATTAATATTACATATAAGTAAATACAGTTCTATTTTCTAATTACCATTCGTAATTAGACAATCATAAATTATCTCTTCCAGTCCGAAGAAGACATAGAAAGGAGCTTAATGTCTGAGTTGTCAGAAGAAAATGGAAACTGAAAATCATACAAAATGGATCTCATTACAAGCTTTTTATGGGTGCACCCCTCACAAAAAGGTACTCCCCGTCATCGACGATGTGGCCGTTAATTAGTCTCACACCATCATTGGATCACCAAAGGAAGCAGATAATCTGCTTACTTACTTATGAGACAAATTTTCATCCTCATACCCGACACAGAAAGATTTCCTAATTAAATAAATGAAACAGGGTCTGTTTCCTTTTGACATGAAATGTCTGTCCACAGTTTATATTGCTCATGATTCCTAAAACTCTGCTTCAAATTTTATAAATCCAAATTTCAAATTAGTGAAAATGTGCATTTTTATTTAGAAACCATTTATTAAAAGGTGATTCAATCGAATACAGTATTTTATGCAATTTAAAATCAAACACGTTTGTTTAAAGTGCGAATGTCAGTTGGAATTTCGTAAAAATTCATCTTGATATAAATTTAAATTTTTTGGGTTTTTTTCATTAAAAGGTAAACGAATTTCATCAATAAGATTTTCTAGCCCATCATTTAAAAGTGTTATTTAATTTAAATCTATTTACTATTGTTGATATTTGTAATATTCAATGAGTTATTAAATATCTCAACTTTTATTACTGAGAAAGAAAAAATAAACTGCATTTCGTTTGAAGAAATTAAATGGAATCGAATAAAACAACAGTAGACGTTTTAACTAAACTGACTGCCTAAATTGCCTGAATATCAATAAAGTTTTCCTTCTGAGATAGACTTTTATTCATAACCATATAAATGAAATTGGATGTATTTTTGTACCATTACCCTGAAATCTCTTTCTAGCTATATATTTTGTTGAATTTATATTTCTCGAAATTTAATTAAAACTTTAAAGAATCCCTTTTTCAACCTTTCTGAATGAAAAATGGTTTCTAAAATTCAATGCACATTTTAACCAAAATTAATGAAAACGGTTTCTAAAGATCAATACACATTTTAACCAAAAGGCATTAAACTTTGAGCTGTCTCCAAAAATAAAATAACTTCATTATCTCAAAGTGAAGATATGATTAATCAAGTGTTCGATCACTCTAAATGTATTTTATTTATTGAAAACAGCAGAGCTAAGTTAACATAGAAAAAAAAATCCTTCAAGTTCATGCTTAATTAAGTAACAAGAAAACCGCATGCAAGCAAAATCCTTTAATTAATTTTTTTCTCTCGAAGTATGTGATTCTTTTCGATATTTTTTTGATAGCTGAAAAGAAATATTTGCAAAAGTGTGGATGCAATAAAAGTATTAATTAGAACTCAAACTTTTTGTTCCATTTTTTAAACGGAAAATCTTTTCACTCATAATAAATGAATGTGTAATCATTTTTCTTTTAAACCGTTCCGTATCTTTTTGCAAGAGACGAGCATTTAAAAATATTTTTTAAAAACTAGCACGCAAACCCAATATCTTTATATATCCTTGATCCTTCCAATAAAATAATTAAAGAAATAATAAATATTATTCAGATAATTCAATAATTTTTGAATTTCTTGAAGTTTTATTTTTTATTATGAAATGGAAAATGGTTTTTAAAAGAGATATTAGTTTTAAGAATACGCACAGCAAACTCAGCATCTTTATCTCTAGCGGATTCAGTCATAATTATAATTAATGAAGTAATTAACATTTCTGAACTAATTCAATATACTTTGATTCTCAAGAAGTTTTATTTTGAAATGCTAAATATTAGAAAATTGTAAGATTTTACTTTTTACCCAACTTTGTAAAGAATTTACATGCTTAATTTTCATATGTCTGAAAAGAAATTTTCAGTCATCAAAAGATGTAGTTGACCACACATTACTCTATTTTTGTAAAAGGATATTTTGAGGTATGCCTTATATTCAATATTCATTACTAAGCTAATTATTAATTAATTTATAAAAATGTTACGGAAATACTTGCAATAATAATTAATTAAATAATAATGTATATATAAATAAACTGGTTGGTTGGTTGGGTTGGGTTTTTTGGCGCAAGAGCCATAAAGTTGACCATACTGCGCCGTTAAATAAACTGAATATATATAAATAAAGGTGAAAAGCCAATTTTTTGTAGAGTATAAAAATCTAAACTACCAAATTGATTTCCTTCAAATTTTACTCAAAAATACTATGAAACATAACGAAGGATTTTAGTAAAGTTTTTGTGATAATAATTGAATAGTTAATTTTTTATTATTTAAAAACTGTGTTTCCTTTGCGGATGCACAATTCAAGTTCTGCTGACGCACCTAGAAGGCTAAACAACAATGAAATAAAAATGAAACTCATAAATAATTTTTAAGCAATAAAACTCCAAACTACCGAATAGAAACTTTACATATTTTGTTCATAAATACTATGAAACATCAATATAAAGAAATGTGAAGCGCAAAAGTTGTTTGTACGCTATAAAAATCCAAACCCAATGGTGAATCTGTACTAGGTGTTTTACAAAAAGTGGAAACGCCTTTTCATCGTGTGCCTCTTTAGCTAGTTGGTAAGGCACCGAGCACAGAATCTATAGGTACAAAGTTTGATACTTTGAGAGATGTTTTTCTTTTTCAAGGAAGAGAACGCTGCAGTGCATGTATAGCTATTGTATTTGAATTGAAAATCTGAGTTACTCAATAATTTTCTTCACATTTTAAACACACATATACTATGAAGCATAAAGGAGGTCTTAGTGAAGGTTTCGTGAAAATTATTTGAATAGTTTATTTTTTAATTTATTTTCGAAATATTTTTTCTGATCGTAATTATTATTTAGAGTTTTCTAGCATATGTTACATTTTAATATTACTAATATGGTTTTAATACTTCTTTTTTTGTAGAGAGTGTTACGAAGAGTGTTGATTTTTTTAAAGAAATCCCTGTATTTTATTAATAAATTCTTTACTGATTTTAATTTTTAAAATGCTGTAAACGATGAGAGAGTTTTTTGTATTATAATAGTTTATATAAAAGTAATTTTACATTAAATATATTAGACACGTAAGTATATTCTTCAAGTGGAATGCCGAGTATATTAGCTAGCTCTTAATATTTCATAGTCCTAGAAATTAAGAATTATTATGAGTATATTGAATGATAAAATGCAATAATAAGAATAATTATAATCATTTCGTTTTAGTTTTCTATAATCTTATTAAAATACTAGAAAATCACCCGTCATGGTATGACGGGTGCAAATTTCCTCTTCATTCGAGAGATTTCCCAAATCTGACGTGTTTAAATAGATATATATGCGAGAGAAATGTTTAACACTGATTGAAAACAAATAAAATAAACATATGTATTGTGACAGGAAATATTTGTTTTTATTTATATATTATTTACTTATTTCTTTATTCAAAACCTCTCTTGGTAAACAATATTTTGTGTGAAGTATTTTTCGTTATTTAGCAATTTTCCTTGTACTTCAGATGTCTTTGTGTAAATTTTAACGTTGCCAAAAAATATTATCAAATTATGTCATCACGATTGTACTGGCATCCAAACTATATCACGCGTATGATATACCACTAACGTAATTTACTACTTTCTATTAAAAAACGTAAATTAATAACGTAAATTAATTTGAAATATATGATTAATATAATTTAAAATTTTTCGGAAACTACTGATCATAGCGAGATAAATTATATATCAATGGATAGCAAACTTTATTTCACTATTTTAGAGCTCTTAAATTTGAAATTAGAACGACAACTGCTCTTTTAAATTTAAAATTACTGAAATTTAGTTTCTCTAACAATGAAATAATGCTGTTTAACGTCTCGTAGTGCTGTGGCGCGAGTTTTATTGTTGGTGACGTCAGAGCGTTACCGAGAGATCTGGGCTATTATATTATTAATAGGCAATACAATTTCTTTTTCTTTACAAAAAGTGCAAATTCGCTGAACTTTTATAAAATCCCTGTAACAGTTTCAAAACAATAATAAACTTTAAAATATACAGATGCATACAGATTTAAAATCTATGCCTTAATATCTCCAAGAGTATATCTTGGAATTTTTTATTCACCTTGTTAATATACTTTCAGCAATTAATTTCCCCCGAAATAATCAAAAAGATAAACAAACTGTAGAGTAACAGTCAAAATATTTTGATTTATTCTTTTCGTTTTAGGAATATATGAGTCCTCAAGCCAGCATTAATTTACTCACACCCAAAGCAAAGTTCATGAAAAAGCAAATTAATGAAGGTTTGAGAGTAATAAATTTAAAAAACTCATACCATATCCGTGAAGATATGATATTGATCATGAACGGATGTGAATAAACTTGGGCATCGCATCTACACTAAGTGCTCATCAATCTAGCTTCTTAATTACCGCCCTGGTGGAATCTCGCGGATGCTGGGAAATTTGATAAGGCTTTGTTCCCACCTTATTTGCATTTTTTGTTCAAATTATTTTTTGTGTATTTGTAACCCTGATCGCTGGGAGCAAGCCTTGATATAAAAGAAACTAATTAAATTGTCGTGTTTTTAATTGAAAAGATTTCATCAATCACTCACAGTCACCTCAAACTGACTCCACAAAAATAGAATTTAAGTGGAAACTCATAAAAATCCCATCAGTCAAAAAGTAGAGTCAAATAAGTAAATGAAGATAAAACTATCATTTTATTTTTTTAGGATATTGAATTCGCCTAAAATGGCATATTTTCCATATGTTTTTTGTCAAAAATTGCTTATTTAATTTTAAGATGTTGTGAGGTTTACTTCAGTTTCTATAATCAGCTAATATTTAATTTAAACGGATAGCAATCATTAGGAATTTAAAGTACGATTTCGTTATTTTGCCCATTGTGTGTGTGTATGTGTGTGTGTGTGTGTGTTTGTGTGATGAAAAGTTAGCATTTAGTTGTCTTCTCTGCTTCATAGTACCAATTGCCGATGGCATCAGAGAGGAAAGTTGCTTTTCGATGCATGAAAATATTTTTTTAAGAAAACTTGTAAGCGACATGACATGTAAATGTTTATTTGGAATTTTATACATATAGTGAGAAATTATGAAGATCTATCTTATTAAGTGAAATATATGAATTAATAATAAAAGCGAATGTGTCTATGTCGATCTGCCATTTGGAGCTTTATAGGAAAAAGAGTTGGGCCTAAAGCTACCAAATCTATATTAGAAAAGCTCAGAGAGCCTCTAACGCTGTGGGCGTGGCTATGTGCCCGCGCTTTCTTCGTTAACAGCTCGCCCAGAAAGGTTTCTTAGAATTC
>BGPR01014522.1:0-27569 GCA_013235015.1 Araneus ventricosus
AGTTGGTGGAGCCGGACTCGGATATGCTGGAATGGGAAATGGCGAAGTTGGTGGAGCAGGACTAGGAAACGGTTACGCTGGTCCTGAAGGTCTTGGAGGCAATAATGTTGGCAACGGACTCTTTAGTGGATTAGGATATGCTCGATACGGTTATTAGGAGAGTCTTCGAAAAGTTTGTAAATAATATTTTTATGTATTTTGAAGTGGGAAAGATTGTTTATGGTCTGATAATTGTCTTCTTAGTAACCCAGAGTATCAGGAACATAGCTACTATATACCAATACAATAAAAATATATATCTACATCTTGAATTTTGAAATTCATTTCTTTTTCTGCGTGTGTGTGACTTTTATTTGAAGGAAATTGATATCTCGAAAATAAGAGCATATTGACAATATTGAAGTGAAATGTTAAATAACTATGCAGTTATCAGGAACTATTGTGTAGCGTAGAAGGAAAAACACTGCTGAATTTTACAGTAAAGGTTTTTTTCATTTCAAAATCCACTCAGCATAAATAAATTAAAAAAACATAGCCAATGTGATATATTATATATTCATATGTGGTATGCTCTGGAACACCGCCATGTAACTGAGTGTTGTATTGTAATGGAAATATGCTGTAATTATTCCCACTGCCATCAAGACTAATCAAATATCTGAGAGCAATTCAAATTTTTAGTGATAACTGTTAGTGAAAGTCTCATCTAGATTAAGGACAGTAGTTCCCAAACATACGTTGCTAGTAGTTCACATTTAGCATTAGTACCATGAGTGTGCCGAAGGTAAAAAACTGAATGGTATTTAAAACTTTTCATACGAATTCAGTTCTTCCATGCCTTATAGTGATAACCATTCCAAATTCTTTGTTAGGACATAAATTTACAAAATTTCAAACATAGTAAAATGAACTATAAACACAAATTTTGTTAAATGAAAAAATATCTAATTTTTAGCAAATAATACAAAATATTTTATAAACAAAGAATTTA
Source organism: Araneus ventricosus (assembly GCA_013235015.1). Lineage (NCBI taxonomy): Eukaryota > Metazoa > Arthropoda > Arachnida > Araneae > Araneidae > Araneus > Araneus ventricosus. The sequence continues at coordinate 992 of BGPR01014522.1, forward strand.
TCTTTTTGACGTAAATAATGCTCTGTGATACATTATTTTACATAACTACGAAAATCTTCATTTTATTACATCGAATTCCTTATTAAAAGCACAATTTACATAAATATATAACTAATTTTTTTTCCAACTAAAAAACTTTTTTTGAGGAAATAGGAATAAAGAGTTTAATTTGTCGCTTCTTATTCTCATACCATTATGTATAATTTACAACGCAAAGAACTAATAGAGTTTAGATACAAAAATATCAACGGCAATTACACTACTGACTAAAAGTATTGCAACACTGGTAAAATGCGCAACAGTTGGAATTAATTTGAATACAACAGTTTACAATCAATAGTGGAGAATCGTGGGACCTACAATCGTTCCCACTCATATTTTACAATGAAGATTTTGTAACGAGGACCGTCTACAAATTCATGAAGACGAAAATGATTTGGGCTCGCTCCGTTTCACAGGAGGCTGACATTGTTTTGAAACTTCCATCAATCGTTTTGTTTCTTATGCACTTTGCTGACATACATTTTCGAACCAGCCTTACAACCATTTGAATTAAATCTAATGAAAAGAAATATATTAATAATTTAAGTTATGTAGAATCGTGATAATTATAACGATTTCTAAAGATATTTCCCTTATTCGCTTCCTTTTTAATAAAGAACATAATAGTGCATATATTTTCCGCATTTCTATAGTTTCGTTGAAATTTGTGCAATATAATTTGACAATATTTTGAAAGACGTTTTATCCCTTCAACCGGCTGGAACGTAGAAAGTCGCTCTCTAATGACTATTCTAAAACCGGCTCCGTCGCAGAAAGTCGTTCTTCGATTATTACTCTTAACAACCGGCTCCGGCGTAGAAAGTTGCTCTCTGTTTATTACTCGATAACCGGCTCCGAAACATTTGCGTTCACCATTTAGCTACAGAGAGGCCGTTTTCAAAGCATTTCAGCTGAAATATGTTTGCCGTTCAAAGGGATAAACATATAAAGTTAAGAAAAGAAAATGAAAAGAGTCGGCGGAAGAAGCTAAATCACTTCCGCAAATTCCGGAATTCCCTTCGAGGTGGAGGATGCATACCTGAAACTAGGAACAAAAATTGCCATGCAAAGTTTTTAAACAGAAGCTGATATCTTCTGCTTTTTCGAGGCCGCGGTGGCCTGGTGGTAAAGTCTTGGCCTGGGAGGCGGAAGGTTTCAGGTTCGCAATACGATTCTAAACACGACAATAAAACTACCGTATATGGTGCACGTTAAATTTGCTGGTCTCACGCCCTCTCAGAAGCATGTAGCCTAATTTCAGACGAGGGAGGGTGCCAACTAAGGTGCATTCCTCGTCGTCTGGCGGCGAGAAAAAGCAAAAAACAGCCCTTGTGTTGCTTTAAAAGGAGACGTTAGTATTTAAGTAACTTCTGGTTTTGTTCTTCATTGTTAAGCTTTTTTTACTTCATATTTTGCACAAATAATTTGGAAGTGCTAAGTCAAAATCTAGTTATATTTTCATATTTGAAAATGCGAAGTGCAGTTTTTGATTGTAACATTTTCAACTTATTTTGATAACTCCTTTAATATTTTCAACTTAAATAATAAGGTACTCATAATAAAGTACTGTTTCACCGTTGTCTAACTATTGGCATGCTTATCTAGTACTAAATGTTACAGCTTTTATAACCGCACTTCGCACAATGTCGATCACGAGTTTACTCGTGTAATTTGGAAAAAAATACACACGAAAAAATGTTATCTCGTAATCTGTCCGTAACAGAAGGCGATAAACGAGGGTTAACTCGTGATTCCGCCGCATTGTTTCATATATTCTTATACATTAAAGACAAAATTTCAGGTACTGCTTGTCTTTTTTAAGCTTGTATCAAATTTCTAATCGGCCAGCAATGTGTTAATATAATCCAATTTTTAATTGATTTTCAGTTTTTATCTTTATTTAGTTGTTTGGCTTGAATTCTACTACACTGAGACAAAAATACGTTTTATAGATAGAAACAGTTAGTTATTTAGAAAATTGTATTTAATACTCGTATTTCCAAATTAAAATTTTTCCTTCAGTGGTAATTATTGAAATCTTTTGGATATTAAAATTTAAACTTAATTACTTTTTTTTCTCAGCAGCCCTGTGCCTGTACATTTCCTTTTTTGAACGGAAATTGTTAAAATAAAAAAAAAACTTTTAAACATTAAACAAGATTTCCAAAGAAACTTCTGTATTTATCACTGTCGGAAAAAAAACTATTGTTGACAGTTGACAACATTTTTTAGAGATAAATCTATAGAGCTACATTTAAATATTATTCAATTAAATTAGCAGTTTCTTTTTAATATTAAGGTATGTGACTACCCTAAATTCCTCGTTTTACAGAAAATTTTCGAAATTTGTTTTATTTGTTCATCTTATAGGCCGTACATTTAGGTATCTAAAAATGCTTTATTTTTGTTTCTACTATAATTACAAATAAAGTTATAGCATAAATAATAACCGGAAGTGACAATTCTGATACCGGAAGTGGTAATTGAAAGAGCCTTAACCCTTCTTTGCATAATTTTTTCTTTATTGGTGAAATAAATCAAGGTGATATAATTCATGTTCGAAATTAAAGGAAAAATGGTTTAAAAAATCTTAGTATATATTTATAGTATAAATTTAGCAAAAAACAATATGATGGAAATTTCCATCATCATGCAAAGTTAGATCATTAGCTTAGTACTAAATAGAAATAAAAGAGGATATCATTGGATATTTTTTATTCTTTATGATAATTAACAAAACAATTATTATTTTTATTTAGACACAAATTGACTCCACATTTACAACAAGAAATTGTTACCCTTTACATTTAGGATATTTGCACCGGTGTGACCCACCCACTGTTGGCCAATGTTCAGCACCATCTGTTCTTATATCTTTTGGAGGTGGAGGAGCTGGAGAAGCCTTTTTTATTTTTGATTGCAGTTCATCCTCAAGGGTGCTTGTGCTTCGACGACCTCGTTTTGTTTCTTTACTGGTTCCTTTATTACAAAGAACAAAGGCTAATTCATTTCTGAATTGGCTCATTGTAAGTAGATTTTTCTTATGGTGGTTTCTTTCCATGGCATTTTTTCTATAAATTACCCACGCATTTATTACTGCAAGATCCAGTAAGTGAAAAAAATACGCAAATACCACTTTTTTGACCTTATAGTTATATGGTTTCTACCCAAAAAACTATCCATAAGGTCTACACCTCCCATATGTTTATTATACTCTTGAACAATAAATGGGCAAGTAATTCCAATTGTTTCCTTTTTTGCCTTGTCATATCTGGAAACCTCAGTGACAGGTAAAGCCCCAGAATAGGTGGATAATAGGGTTACCACTTTATTATCCTTCCATGCCACACAACTCATGTCTACACCATCAAATGTAGATACTCTTTCTTCGTAACTTCCTCGGGGCACTGATTTTTTCATGAAGGTTTTTCTGTCTGGTAATTTATTATTTGGAATTCTGTTTTGTTGGACAGTTCCCACTGTGTGAATTCCTTGTTTTGCTAAGAAATATACTAATGGTAATGAGGTATAAAAATTATCGAAGTAAATAATGTGATTTATCATTCTTGGTACTCCCCGAAGCAAACGAACCACCACATTTCCTGTAGCACCAAGATCTGGTTCACCTGGAACCTTTTCTAAATTTTCTTGTCCTGAGTAAATTTCAAATTTGTGGGCATATACCATCAATTCCCATACATTAGGAAATAAGTAACTGCATAGTGATGTAAAATTCTATCATGTGGTATTTTTTTAAATTAAACGCAAACTTTTTCAGAAATTGCTCTAAAAATAACAGAAACACATGTTACAAACCTTTCTTCCACTCATTTTCACTTTTTAGCAATAGAAACTCAAATATAATGAAACAAAATTAAAAACGAAATCATACGTTTATTGCAACTACAACAAACAGCGGAATGACAACTTCAAGCTCGTTTTACTGATAGTGACACTTGCTTACTTTTGACAGCTATGTTTTTTTTATGCAGTGGACATTAAAAAGGTATCCAGACACGATCAACTTAAAGTGAACTTGTTCTTTTATATAATTTTTGGGCATTCAATGTTATGATGGAAATTTCCACCATCATGCAAAGAAGGGTTAAAAATACAAACAATTAGTTTGAACAACTATATTTAAATTCTCAAGCAATATATTGTCTAAAAATATAGATTTAAGATTCCATTTCTTATTTTTATTGTTTTATTGGTTTTTGGCGACGCTTTTTAAAAAAATACAACACAACAGTAATTACAACAGTAAAAATTATTTTTTTTGTCGCTCAAATTGCAGTGTTATAATTTAATTCCACTTATTTTGAACTATTACCTGTTCTCAAGTGTTTTTAAATGTAAATTTATCAATAGATGCTTAAAAATTACATGAAAATTGGCAAAAAGCTAATTCAGATATCGAGACGCCACTAACTATCTACTACACAAAATTATTCAGAAAAAATCTAAAAAGCTGAAAGAACACAAAAGTCGTTTAAAATCAAGTAAAAGAGGGTTTGACTTGTAATATGGCGAGTTTTAAGATTCTAAGATGTGTACAAAATTTTTTGTACTCTATGAAAATCTTTAAAAGCGTTTTCTGAGAAATTGGAATTTTCGATATTTTTCTACGCGGCAAACATCATTTTGGAAAATGTTTTTAAGATATTGAAATGAAATTTGGCCAGAGTGTTTTATTTGCTTCTAGCTATGTTATGAACTAGAATCTAAGCTCTCTGCCAATATTTATTTATTTTAATGACTTTTTAGTGAGAAAAATCGATGATTTTTTTTAAAAAATTCGAGTTTGTTCACAAAGTTTGGAATATCTCCAACACCTTTCGAGGTATTAAAAATATCCTAGTTCATAACACAGATAAGCATGTTAGCTATATACTGTACAAATATTGATGAAATATATTCAATAGAACTTGTTATAGGAGGTTTGGCGTAAGTGCAAATTTTCACTAAAATTTTGCTAAAAATTGCCTATATTTTGAAAGTCAATGAAATTTCTAATGAAATTGCATTGGAATTCTTAGTTTTATAACTCTTTTTAATTAAAAACATGAATGTTTCATTAAAAATTTAAAAATTTGAAAAGAAGTGCTCCGAAGGTAGTCACATTTAATGTCTGCGCATAAATTCAGAGTCTTTTGAATTTTACAGATACAAAAAATCTTGTACATGTTTCATCTTCATAATCATCATTTTTGGATCGAAACTAATCTAGTTTAGTTAAGAGTAACGACTCGTTTTGAAGCTGCATTAAGACTAATTGGTTTTGAAAAGTGATCATATGATGAGTATAACGCCTAAAATGGAAATACACTTTTCAGACTTCTATGTCACAACAACATGACGGCGTTTACTCATGAGGTTGAGGCCACGGTTGCCTGGTGGTAGGGTCTTGGTTTCGAGTTCGGAAGGTTTAAAGTTCGAGACTCGATTCCGTCGAAGAACTACCGTGTAAGCGTGCCTTGTACACCTTAAATCCGCCGGTGGCAAATGTCCTCTCGCTGATGTGGAGAGGAAGTTTGGAGGAGGCGCCGGATCAGGTGTCGTCCTCGTCAACTGACCACGGTTCAAAATTGCGATGTCCGTTCTCCTCGTGTTGCTGAAAAAATGGGACGTCTTCATAACTAAACTGAGCTCCTGACGCTTGATTTATCGTGTGTCAGGCCCATTTACACGGCGGATGCTCGCACTTTCGGTGTTTTGACGGCAAGGTCGAATTTCCCTCATATTTTTGCCCTTTAAATAGGTATTTTCTAAATTAAATATAGATATTATAGTAAGTAAATATATCAAACAATTAAATAACCTGCTTTGTCCCTGATTTATATCATCGACTATTATTTTAACCGTACCATCGGTTTATTAATCCTTTTAAAGTCCAGAAACTCTTGCTATTGAATTTTCCTTTGGGGTAATTGCATCACCGGTTGATAATAATTTTCCGCCTTTCCTTTATCGATTCCAGTGAAGGAACTGAGGATGGAAATAGTGACAGGAACGTAATTTCCATCATGTGCTGCTCAGAGTGGAACCCATTCTGAATTTCCCTCTTTCAGATTACATCGTAACTGGATTGGGTTGACTGATTCTCATTCCGTTGCACGTGAGAATATTTATTTACTTCACGTTCTTGGAATTTCCTTTGACAAGTGGTAAAAATTATGTTTTCTTGTTATTTTTAATCTATTCCAGAAGTATTATTGAGAGAAATATTTTTAATTTTAAATATTTTTTAGTGTCTGATTGTAAGTAACATAAAAAAATGGCAACTTGATAGAAAAAAAACCGTAACTTGTGTTGACACGTGAAATTGCAAAGGTTGTCAGTTATATAAGATTGTCAGTTAAATGTGTATTCTAGATTTAATTATATCGATAGGTTCTCGTTGTATAAATTTTATAAGACTTTTGACAAGATCTCTGGTGAACTGGACATTTATCACATGTCTCTTAGTGTTTTTAAATCGAATTGTTTTCAACTTTTAAATACATGACCTGATTTCTTTTTCTTTTCTTAGACTTGACTATACATATTAAGATTTTTATACTTTGATCTAGTGCTTGTGTATGTTTGACTTTTTGACTCTTGCTTTTTTAATGGTTTTTTGATTTGGTGTTCTAAATTTTTTTAAAAAAATTGCGTGATTTTTTTTATAATTTTAATGTGACGGTGTGCAACATGGACTTTTGGAGCCTCGGTATGTTTTGGTGCTTTTGTAATCGCGTGTTTTCATTTTAAAACATTTATGTGTTTACATTTTTATTTATTGATGAGGTATTGAGCTTTGAACTGTTGTATTCTCTGCAATTACTTTTTTTCTTTGTTGTTTTAAATCACTTTGTGGCTTGTGTTTTTTGTATGTTTTTGATCATGCACTCTGTAATTGGAGTCATCTCTGTAGTGTGCTTTCTTTAAATAAATAAATAATAAGTGAGTTTTAATATACATCGTGATGATTTATGATAAATTAAATTAATTATATGTGGTTAGTTGTTAAGCGGAGAATATAATCACAAATAAATGGCTGTTAAAGAAAGTTTTATTTTGCTGCTAGCGCTGGCGATTCGTGAATGATTTTTTGGTCATGTTGATTAAAATATAAACATATACGAGGAACGAGGATCAGTTAATAGCTAATTAACTGAAAATCAAATCCAAACAGGAGACTATCACATACTATCCTTTCAAAGAGAAAAAAACAATGACAGATTCTGCAAAATTCGTTCCCAATTACCCCAACTGAACCTACCGCTTTTTGCTCTTGGAAAATAACTGTGACCCAAATTCAAATTGACTATACAAATGTGATATAATTGCATTCATAATTATTTGTAAAATAAACACCTTAAATCAATTTATGAATGTAAAACCAGCAAATCCAAACAGGAGACTAACGCATACTATCCTTTCAAAGAGAAAAAAAATGACGGATTCTGCGTTCCCAATTACCCCAACTGAACCTACTACTTTTTGTTCGTGGAAAATAACTGTGACGCAAATTCAAATTGACTATACAAATGTGATATACAGTATACTCTCTATTATCCGTGCGCGGATTATCCGGTTTGCGGATTCCTGACTCACAAAAAAAATTTAAAGATAAACATTTTCGCACTTATCATGCATGTAAAATCGATGTTGATGTTCGATCAAGAGATTCATTCCGTGAAACTAGTGAGCCGTGACGGCGGAGGCTAAAGAATAGATTTTTTTTTCTTCCTCCACGTGCAATATCTACGGGTTCAACCCCTAATTTTCCGAGAAAGGAATCATCCACTTCCTGCTAGCTCGTTCTCGTACGAACACGCTTCTGCCTGACACGCCATTCTTTAACTTCTTCGTCTTCTTTCACTTTCGTACGTGTTCCTTTAGCTTTTGCGTCTTGTTTATCGTCACTTAGTAGCGTGAAATATTTTTTACTGGTAAAAATGAGTGGTGTGAAACGAAACGGAAACGTTTTAAATATTAAACAAAAAATTAGAAATCCTTCAAAAACTTGATAATGGAGAATCAGCTAATCCTGATGCAGAAGATGTACTAAATAAGGAAAATACTATTTCTCATTCTGCTGCTCTGCAATCTGTGGAAACTTTGTTAGATTATATGGGACAAAGAGGATTTGATTACGGTGACATTGCTGCGGTTCGTAAAATATGTGTCGATATACGAAAAGATATGAACAAACAGCAGAAGCAAAGACGCATTACAGATTTTTTAAAGCAGTAAATGTTAAAAGGAAAATTACTAGTTTGATGTTATACAGCATGCAAATTTTTATATTTTTGTACTGATGTTGATTTTTTCTTTAATAAAAAGGAGTTTTCGGATTATCCGTGTTTCTCTATTGTCCGTGCGATCCCTCCCGGTGATTAACCCGGATAATCGGGAGTGCATTGTAATTGCATTCATAATTATTTGTAAAATAAACACCTTAAATCAATTTATGAATGTAAATCCAGCAAATCAAAAAAGAAATTTCTGCGTAGGGGAAGAAAATATGTTGAAATTTCACAGAAAATACCAAATGTTTGGAATTTTAATGCTGCCAAGCAAATGAACTCTGCATACAAAAAACATACAAAAATGCCCATTAGCCAATTCAATAACTACCTTGGATTCATCGTAAAATGCAACATGTTAATGAATAATTTTCCTTTTAGACTGCCCATTTCCAACGAAAGAGCAGATACCAAATGGTCGATACTTTTATCGAGCGCCAGAGCATACAAATTGGAAAATGGCTCCTGAAAATTACCCCCTCCGCTTCCGATGTTCCCGAGGATTTGTTAAGAAAGGGGCGGTGACCAGTGTCTGTCGTGACAGCAGATGGACGCGATCGATTCCAAAATGCCTGGGTAAGCACTCTATGTAAATCCATATGAAGTCAATTCATGTGGCATCTGTCACAAGACAAGCATAACTGACCATGTCCTCTAAATATAAGACTGAATGTTACATTCTTTGATAGCTGTGACTAGTGTTTGCACTGACAATATATGGACATAATCAGTTCCAAGGTGTCTGCGAAAACACTGTCTGAAAATTCATGCTGTATCTGTGAAAATTCATAAGAGCCAATTCATGTAATATCTTAGGTGCATTAACAAACGTATGTGGCGCAATGTTCACTGTTTGACACTCTGCCTTTCCATCTTACGCTGTGTTAGCATTTAGCACAAACCTTTTGAGTGAAAAATTGCAGATTGCTCAATTTGTGGCATCATATTGCGAAAGAAAAAGATGATTACTGAACCAAAAACTTTTTTCAAGCTTGCACTTACTGCTGTTGCAAGCTTGAATTATTGAAAGCATAAATAGGAAAAATTCAAAGGAAAGCTTTTAAGACGACATCATAATTTTAATTGCGTAATTTTAGGGGTTTTTTAGGGTGACATCTTGTTGGCCGATGAGTGAGGAATTGTGCTATGCTGAGTTTATGCAGTAATTATGCGACACCCTGCGTAACCAAAGTGAAAATCTTTCCCGACCTAAGAATCCGGAAAATACCGAATGACCGGCCGCCACGAGAATTAACATGGATTCTGATGCCGAATGCATAATAGCCCTTCATTACCAGTGGCACATGCGACGACATCCACACTCCTATTACAGGGGTAAGACCCACAATCCGCGAGGGGCCTAGACAGACATCGACTTCTTAAGTTATATCCCTATATTATCATCAAAGAAAAAAGCGAAGGTAGGGCAAAAGGAAAATCAAAGATTATCAAAGATATCCCTGAAAAATTAGCCATACAGGCTATTAAATCAAACGATGCCACCCCAAAATTAAAAATTATGGTAAGGAACTCTTTGGAAATTCTAATCCTTTAACGAAATAAGCTAAGAAAAAGCTTTTTAAAGGAGATAAAAGCTCAGAATTTCACATGGATATAACTTCAAGTGCAAGCGTCTTTTCTGAAAAAAAAAATACTAATGAGTTTAAGGGGACATACGACTCTTAAACCTCGAAAAAATGGTAGAAAACTGTGAAATTCGATACATTACAATGAAATAATGCAATTCACAAACAAACTTCTTTTTTCTAGAAAATTATCTGTTCTTTATCTTATAGTACATACATTTTCAAACCTTCATATTGGTATGTATTTATTTGCGATAGTAATAAATATGGGTATAATTTTTGAAGAAAAAATGAGATAGTCACCTTACGCGCTTGATTACGGATAAAATATTTATCTAAACACAATATTTTGGGTATCTAAGTAATCCAAACAGTTTGTTTAAGAAACTGAACCACAATTTATTAACATTTAATTTTAATTTCTATTTTATATACCAATTTATAATAAAAAAATGTTAAAAAATAGTTAAAATTTCACCTTTTCTACCCCTCCCCCCCTAAAAAAAACTTCTTTGGAGAAATATGTACAAAAATGTGGCTCAATTTGTAGAACATAGAAGAATACATATTCGGTAAACATTTTATGTAAAAATATTCAATAGTTCTTGAGATATTATGCGCGCAATATAAAAAAAACACAATTTGAGATATAGAGCTTCAAAGATATGGGCATATTCAATGTTTACATTGAAGAGCTGATACATTTTCCTTCATAACTTTCATAATAATGGGAATTTTTTTAACGCAGATTGTTTCAAATTGTTCAGAAAAGACAAGGGGAAATTTTCGAGGCTTCACAGTCGTATGTCCCCCTAAGGAGTTAGCTTTGCATGGGTATTCGGACCACTTTGATGGTAGGTGATTTGTTCTAACAAACATATTTAACGTGCGTGACTACATCCAAATATTTCACTGCTAAAATCAACGCTATAGAAGAGAGTAATCTGAAAGTCTAGGTTTTGAAGAAGTTACTTAAAGGTTCAGAGTTCATTATGGAAGATTCTGATGTATGTGATGTAGAAGTTCAGTTGTCGTGTTAAACTTTCAACAGCATTTGTCACAGGGAGATATTCTAGACTTGAAGAATGATTGCAGGCTAGTCAGTGGCGGTTTTTCGCACAGGCGTTAGAAGCGCTCACTTCGTGCCTTAAAATCCTGCAGGAGGGGCTCAAAATCTATTCAACCTTCATCGCAGTGCTAAGCTGAAGGTTAAGTTACTATTTTGTGTAAGATTAGGTCCTCAAAATAATTTTGCGACAGTGACCTCATACTGTCGAAATCCGCTAATGAGGTTAGTGTAGATTTTTCAAACTAAAAAACTGAGCAAAAATGTCATTAAACAACCGTTTAATGAATATATTTTAATTGTAATGAACTCTCTGAAAACTATAGAATCTTGTAAATAGCATGTCTTTATGTATAAAAACTTGAGTTTTATCAGATATAACAATCTACTATTTTATGTGATTAACTCCGGTCAGAGGTGCAGTAATCCCGACACAAAGTATAAGAGCATGTCACAAGACTGACAATAGTGTAAATCTTATTTCAGAAAAAATAATAAAAAGAAATTGTTAAAAGTTAAAATTTAAATGTTTTAAAATATATAATAAGGTCAAAACAAAGTAGAGTTAAGGCTAGCACTCGCAACAGATTAGTTTAGTTATATGTACATCCCGTTTTGAAGCAACACGAGGGCTATTTTGGAACGGACCTCGTAAGTTTGAACAACGGTCAGATGACGAGGACGATACCTGAGGTGGCACCCCCTTCTTCAATCTTCCACATCACACCAGCGGGAGGACATTTGGCCCCCACGGATTTAACGTGCACCAGACCCACTACCACACGACCAAAGGAAAATCACCCTGCCCTGCCTAAGCATCCGGGTAAACAACTGAAAGACCGGCCGCCGCAACAGATAGTCAGGTGTTGCATCAGGTGCTGTGGTTCCTGCATAATAGCCCCCATTACGAACGGCTCATGCAGCAACTCCCCGTTTCACCGGGGTACGACCAGTCATCGGAAGTGGGCCACACTACCATTATTGTGCCATCGGGTTGACGAGAGCTGCTTACTTATACGGAAACCTCTCCTCCGCGAACTCACGGTGTCCCCCCGATGGGGTAGACCCACTACCACAGCGGTTCTTCGACGGAATTGGGTTTCGAATTTCGAACACTCAGGCCACGAGGTCAAAACTTTACCACCAGGCCGCCGCGGCCTGCAACAGGTTAGTTAGCTTACAAATGAAACCAATAGAAAACTAATTCCGGAAATTGGTCAAAGGTACAACACTCTCCCCTACACACGTTCAGATGAGTAGCGAAGGTAAAGTGGCGCCTGGGGCATAATATGATTTTTTTCGGCTTTCCCATCAATCGCCATCAGTGGCTTAGCACGTCTAAACAGCACCCTGCCCTACTAGCGCAAAGATAGTGTACTATATTTTTATGACTCTGTTCGATATTCTGAATGCTGAACGATATTTCGTGAAGATATCGAAGCAATATGATAGAGCATCTTTTGCTATTAAAGCACGGTAATATTATAAATCTCCCCCTGAAATTGTATTCTTTATTTCTCCCCAGCCACACAGTTTTGTGAATTTTCTTTATTTTGTCTGGTTTCATATTGTAAATTGATATTTCGTAATAATGTAACTACTCAGGATTATTCTGAGATGTAGTTAAATTCCACCGCTGTTTTTGGGTGTAGTATGTGCAATAGTTTGGTGTATTGTTGTATATGTTATTGTATAATACGAGCGCTTATATTTTTATGTTTCCTAAATCCACCCAGCTCTTCTTGTCCCTGGAGACTGGGGAACAGTTCCCTTTCGTGCTAACGGCGGTCTCTCTCTCTCTCTCTTTCTCTGTTTAATTATTATTATTCCCCACTAAGGGCCTTCCACCCCTTCGGGTAGGCCAGGTCGTTGTGGGTTCCTTTCCCCTCCCGTTGCTACGCCACTGCACACATTTTTCATTCATCTGCAAATGTCTATTCCACTAACGCATAAGTAGCGCTAAAATTTTTTTGTTGATATTTCCATGAGCGTCCTTTTAACTTCATGCCCTATTTTTCCAGCAATGAAATGCACCGATCCTCCTGCACTTCTGAACGGCAGTTACACACTGGACAATGGCGAAAACCATCCTCTCACCATTGGAACCAAAGTGATTTATACTTGCGACCCTGGTTACCACCTACATAATTTCGCAGATTCTGTCACCTGCACACTTAACTGGGACGACAACGACGTGTTTTGGAATGGAACTACACCGGGGTGTATTTTCAAATAATTCCATACCAGTTTGACCACCTGAGTGTGAATTTGAGAAAAGATGGATTTCAAGATTTTGTAATATTTATAATAATAATGAATTATGAAATAAACACTAAAAAGTAGACAATCCAAAAAATTTTACTTTATAGTAACTAATGAAAGTGTGTTTTTAAAATCTGTATTAAATTTAAATTTTCTTCCCATTTCTTCGTTGTTGTTTTAGACTTCTTTATACGCTTTCATTTAACTTGACTTATTTCATGCTTGATTGGAATTTTTCAGTAGATTTTTCACTCATTTTCTTAGAGTTTTGAAATAATGTGCAGTTTTATACTCCCGGAGAAACTGCAGTATTTTATTATTTTCAGAAGACATTTATCAATTGATTTTATTAGTATTTGATTCAGAACTGAGGCGCCATCCGGTAGGAAATTTTTTTAAAAAATGACTACCAGATTTCCTAAAATTATAATAAAGAAGTGTAGCGACACCTGGTAGTGAATTTGAGAAAAAGTTTACGTCAAGATCCCATAATATTTATAACAATGAATTATAAATAAAAGACTAAAAATTAGGAAATAATTAAAATAAGAAAGCTTTCTACTTCTTATTCTAATAAAATTATTCGTGTTTTTGAACTCTTTTTATTAAACTGGTTTTTACCTTAGCTTTAAAATGTTTAAAAACTGTTATTTTTCGCATTTCAACTTTCTTATATAAAATAGCCTCATAAGGGAATAATGTACTCAAATTTGTATACAATTGCGTACCAATCTAAAATTCACATCTTGAGCTATCAAATTAGTTGTTTTAGCAAATTATTAAACACTCCATCATGAATGAAGCTAGCAGGCACACAGAATTGGTAGCATTGTAGTCAAAGTGAATAAAACATATATTAAATATTGCAAGGATTATATCAATTTTATAGGGTTAACAGAAAAAGGGAAGCTTTATAATGATTAAATAGAAACAAAGTTTGGTGAATTTTTAAACTATACAAGGAAAATGATATCTGAATTATATAAATAATAATAACATAGCGTACAGAAAATTGTTACAAAAAACAATAAAATTCTCTATAATATAAATGGATTTGACATAATTTTTGACTTTTAAAAAAAGGAGGTGCAACATAACTAAAACAAGGTGCCAAAAACACAAACGAAACCTATTTTACAACAACAAATTTTAGGTGACATGAAACCATATTCGAGGCATGGATAACCTTTGAAAATGACAAAAAGGACAGTTCCCACTGAAATTAATAACGATTATAATAACTTTATAACGACTGCCAATAAGTCTCGAGACAAATTTTTCAAAGAAGAATATAGTACTCGCGAAATGCTGTATTCACTCATGGAAAACTAACTCTATGTAGCTCTTTCAAGATTCGCTGAATCCAACAATATTTTTGTATCAGTTACCAAAAATGACAAACAAATATTTCGAGAAAATTGCGATCTGACATTTAGTATTGTTTACTTAAAGGTATTGCAAGTTGTAAATATGTTCACATAAATAAACGTTCGTAACTATTTTGTTATTACATTTAGGTAGTACTGAGGAATTTCAACAAGCCAAACTATTTTGTCATCACATTTCGGTAGTATTGAGGAATTTACACAAGACAAACTATTTTGTGATTACATTTCGGTAGTATTGAGAAATTTCAACGAGCCAAACTATTTTGTGATTACATTTCGGTAGTATTGAGGAATTTCCACAAGACAAACTATTTTGTGATTACATTTCGGTAGTATTGAGGAATTTCAACAGGCCAACAAATTAAACCACTTTTCCGTGCGGGGATTGGGGATGGAAGGCTGTAGGTGCGAAAGTCTCTCACGGGTTTACTGGTAACTCAAATTTATGATGCAGATGTTTAGTTTTAAACATATGAATAAATAGGCTGTAAAGAGCGATTTTCGGATTAAGAGAAAGAATTTTAAATTTTTTTTCACTCACAGTAAACATCCATTATTTCCAAGCGATAACTACCACCAAATTTTAAGTTCTTAAGCCTCATTGTTTGCTTGTTTCATGATGAGCCATTCAATAGTTGTATATTATTTTTAAAGATGCAACTACAGGTGAGCGTAATAACATTCAATATCCCTAGAACAGACAGAGTATATTCTACCAAGAACATGATCTTTATTCACGCATGGATGACCTTCCAGGGGGCTTTTCTTTTACCAGTGCTCATCCAAGAATATTATCTGTCTTTAATGCCAGCTAAATAGCCTGCGCTGATCGTGGTCCTCAAGGTTCCTTGAGAAGGGAACTTGAAACTTTAGATTTTGTGATTCGAATTTAAACCCCTACTTCTCTAAGAGTCTTGTGCTTGTTCACTTTATTGTACTACCTGATGATTACATTTAATTGATATCTCCTAAAATTTGAACTTCAATTCAAAAGCCGAAATAATACAAACTCACAGTTGTGTTAGCAAAGCTCGCAGTGTTATATTGCTTATGAAAGGAATAGAGCAGTATCTGTACCTGGTATGTTTCATAATTTAGTTGTCATCTCAAACAGTTTTGCTCACAGGCGTAATAAAAGTCAATCATTTACAATCCTGAAGTGAAACGTGAAGCTGAACGAGGGATGAAAAATTTATTGACATCAAATTATATATTAGAAAAGATTATCGTGGTTTAGAAATGGACAAACTACAATTTTTTTCTTATCACTTTCTTACTGATGAAATGAAATCGTAAGGCAGTTACTTAAAAAACTGTTTTTCAGACTATATATAAAAAATAAACAGCATTTTATACCTTAGTTTTTAAAAAATAGTAGAAGACTTGTAATTAAATACTTTACGACATAACGAAAACAATTTGAAAATGTCATGTTGTACTGATTAACAGAAAAAAATGCATGAAATGTAGATACCATGAAGTTAAAGAGGCCAAACATTTGCAGTTGGACGGAAAGCTAACAAAAAATGTCCGTTGTCACGATTTTAAAATTTTGATTTTGAACCAGTGAGAAAAATGCATCACAAGGCAATAAAAATTTGCTGAACAAATCATATGAAATAAATTTTTCCAACCATCTAATACCAAATGGTTGAATTAAAACATTGAAAGTATTAAAATATAAGACAAAATTTTACCATTTAAGACAAATAACGAAAGAAATTCAAAAAAAAATTGAAAAGCAATGTTTAAATGAGGTACATTACTGCGAAAAGCGAAAGTTCAAATTTTACTTCGAATTCGTCAAATTATTTTTATCTTAGCTTTAACAGTGGTGAAAGCACGTGATTGAAAGATTTAACGAAACAATGAAATCGGTTTGAATTTTAATACAACCAATTATTAAAACTGTATCAAAGCAACAAATTCCCGCTACATTTCGATATAAGTGAAAATACTGGTTCAAAGAAAACAATTTTTTATCAAAACTCTAAAAGTTCCAAAAACTCATGAATAAAAGATTTGATAAAACCTCGAAATTGTTTTTGAATTTCGTTCCAATTCGTAAATGCATTGTTACGAATTGTGTTCAAATTTATTTTTGAAAAATTTATTAAAATTTAAAAAATTGCATGGAAATGAAATTAGTGTCACTAGAAAACTATTTTTTTAAATTTTAAGCGGGTGTAAAAATAATATTCATACGATAATATACTCCAAAATTAGTGCGGAAAAATTTTAACTTTTTTAAAATTTTTATTTAATAAAAAATCTATTAAGATTTCAAAAAAATCTTGTCTCAGTAAGTACCTATTACCCAAGAAAGAGTTACCTACAGAATTTCAAGTATCTAGGCCATTCTCATACGAGGTTTGGGAGATTTCATGATGAGTCACATGTATTTTCTTATATTGAGAGAGATGATGATTGTTGCCATAAAGACTGACAATCGTTACACATTCTTATTTATTTTTTCCAAATACATAGATATTTGTAATAAAAAGATTGGCAACACATTAAAGACTGCTGAAAAATATGATAAGATAAAAGGTATAAAAAGAAAAAGTTCAGGAAACAAATTGCGGAAGAAGCTGAAATGCTTCCTCAAATTCCGGAAACTTCCTTCTGGCAGAAAAATTGGCACCTAGAATTAGAAATAAACATTATTATCAAAATCCAATCTTTATAAATAGACATTTTAAACACACTTATTTTTTCTTGTTTCTAAATAGATTTTCTGGAAATTTTTGCAAAAATGATTTAGAAGTTTCTTACTCGAAGAATCTCGAACTTAAATAAGATTAAAAATTGTGTATATGCAAGAAGTGACCCAGTGTGTAAGATTTGTAGAGCATAACACCACAGCATACCCCCGAACTCGGCGCCTAAACGGCACCCTGTCGGTTGGATGAGTATGTGTGAAACTTTATTGAAAAAGCAAAAGCAAAAAAAAAATTACAACATTAGGAAATAAATGCACTTGAAAGGGAACATAATTATACATGAACAAAGAAGAATAAAATAAAAACACATTGAGGATTACAATCCGAGTATTATAATAGAAATTTACAAGGGGAGTTATCAAATTTGAGTGCAGTGAAAGGGTTGAATGTTTCATTTAGTTACATTTTTTCATGCAGTTGCAGCTCCATGATTCGGGGCTGATAGTGGTGTTCGATGCGACGAAAAAGAAGAATTGAAAAACGTATTACACCGGTTACATTAATGAAAATTGTGGCAACCATCCTAAAAATCGTGGGACTGTTTTTGTTGTTATTTATACTGAGGGGTCGCTGGAATTGTTACTCAAGGGTTGGCAGTGATGTGAAGGGTGAATTTTTCGAATGAATTACGGAAGAATTGGTGGTGGCTGGTTGCTGATTTTAAGCTAGTGTGCTCTGCTTCTCAACTGGGAATTCTTCGAACTTCTGGTTCTAGGAGGTGAATCTTTGGAAGTATCTATTTCTAGGCAGGAGTATGTGACGGTGTTGTATTTTGACTTTTAAGTATGTCTTCGTTAGTCGCCAGGAATGTGATTAAGTTATCTATATTTGAGAGTTTTCTGGATAGGGCGCTCTTCCACCAATGGACTATGAATTGTGGGCTTGGTTCCTTGTGGTGATAAGATAAAGTTAGTGGACATCTCGTTGCATAGTGAAGGGGATTTCCTATTTCCCCACATCCGCAGTAGCCTGTAGAGTGGAGACCGAATCTCTTGAGGTAGCTGGGGAAGGAGATTTGTAGAGCTGTGTTTTATAGCGATCTCTGTTGAACCCAACGGCATGAAGATGAATTGATGCATATCGAACAACAAAGAATCGCCAGGTGGGTAGATGAAAAAGGAAACCGAATTTAGAAACGAAAGTGAGAAACATGAACTTTTATCACATGCATGAGAATGTTCCCGACAATTGTATGATTTTCTTTTCGTTGGATTTATGGTTTGATTCTGTACTCTGAATTATTGGAAGTAGAAAATACTAATGTTTACTGTTAATACTCACTTTCTTGAACATAATTACATGATCAATTGCAAAAAAATTTAGAAGATGTCATTTCAAAACACCGCAGCTCTATAAGGTTTTAGGCTTTATTCGTGTGTCTTGAATGCATTTAATATCGTTTCACAGTGCGTATGCTTTTTTTTCTTTGCATTCCCTTGAGAAAAAATTCCTCGTATACCAACAAGTATAACACAAAGCTTACAGACGCTAGTAAATACTCAATAAACGGTGGAAGAAAGTTTTAAACGCAAAGGATACAACTTCGAATCCATAAAAAAAAAAATGCGAAAAAGGATATACAATAATTCGTCACATCTATACGAATGCATGGATTGTAATGAGAAATGGAGTAATTTATCAAGGGGAAAATATATAGGCACAAATTCAAATTCAAGTGACAGTTAATTCTTTATCTATAAATAAAAGTGGAACGCTGATTTTTTATTTCAATTTATTCGTGTGTCTTGAATGCATTTAATATCGTTTCACCGTGTGTGTGCTTTTTTTCTTTGCATTCCCTTGAGAAAAAATTCCTCGTATACCAACAAGTATAACACAAAGCTTACAGACGTTAGTAAATACTCAATAAATGGTGGAAGAAAGTTTTAAACGCAAAGGATGCAAGTTCGAATCCATAAAAAAAATACGAAAAAGGATATACAATAATTCGTCACATCTATACGAACACATGTATTGTAATGAAAAATGGAGTAATTTATCAAGGGGGAAATATATAGGCACAAATTCAAATTCAAGTGACAGTTAATTCTTTATCTATAAATAAAAATGGAACGCTGAATTTTTTATACCCTACAAGAAATCTAAACAATTGAATAGATTTTCTTCAAATTTTGCTCACAAAAACTGTGAAGCACTAGGACATTTTTAGGAAAGATTTCGTGAAAATTATTTAAATAGTTAAATTTTTATTTATTAAAAAATTTGTATTCGGTGTGTATGAGCAGCATTGCTCAAACACGGCGGCACCCAAGATTTGTTTGCTAAACTGAATTTAAAATAACCAAAACATGGGAAAGAGAGAAATTTAAATAACATTTTTTTTACCTAATTGAAATTGAAAACGTTTGTCTTTAGCTTAAAAATTGGTTTGAGTTTTCCTGTTACTTAAAAATTGATTCAAAACTTGACTACTTGCTTTTAACTTCCAATGGTGATTTAAATTCACAGTGCAAAATTTCTGCCTTTATATTCCAAGCTGTAAATACATTTTTAAGTTGCCACTCACAACGTTTAATTGAATTTGTATTATTCTTTCAAAATTATTATTTAATTTATGAAAAATTAGCTTTTTGCGGTGTTTAAAAATCATTTGAGACGCTTTGTGACTTTTCGAGAAGCTACGAGATTTTTAAACTCTTCGGTGAAACCTATTTTCTCATTTTAATTAAAAATAAAGTTGCTAACGATAGAAAAATTTCCTATACGGTTCTCTTGTGAGAATATATGCAGCAAATATGAGAAAATAGGCATTAACATTAAGCTTAACATTAAATAAATAAAATTCTAAATCTAATTTTAAAATAATTTTTACGGCGTTAGTTCCGTCTTGTACTAATACCAAATTTGTGTCCATCACTATACCAAATTTGGTCCCGATAAGTCATGTGGTCTTCGCGTTCATAGAAAAGAAAGGAAAACGAACAAATACACACAGAAAAGAAGTTCTTTTATTTATAGAGATTTTTTTACTTTTTTGATATGACGTTTACACCACATATCTTTCAGCAATTGATTTGATATGTGATAACTTTAACCTTTGATATTAATATTTGTTAAATTACAAGTACTTCAGAATTTTCTCACTAATATGAAGAATAAGATAAGCTTTAAAAAGATTTTAGAACTATTAATTAAACAGTCAATTTTGCATTTGTAGACAACATGGAAATGACATCATCACCAGCAACGCTAGATATGTCATCTCGTATCACAATAAAACAATAAGAGTTCAGCAGTTAATAACACTATACAAAAGTAATATAAGCAGCTAATATCTGAAGCATAATCAATAATACTCACTCTAGAAAAACGTAATCAAAAATGAGAGGAAAATGTAAAATTTGGCCAAATATTTTATCAAATTAATATTGCATGTTGATCTTATCATTCCAATAGATTTAGTCTCCTACTAATTTGTAGTGGCAAAGACAAACCAGCGGGAGTGGTCTCCCCTAAACTTTCTCGTATACTTCCCCAAAAAGGTGCTATTTCCCCTCCCCCGCGTGAATAAAAGAATTCGAACCTACTGTAACCCAGAATCCAATGACTATCATAAGGTTTTTCATTGTAGATTATAGTGATTATGAAATATTTAGGTAAAGAATCAAATTCAAGAGCACTGCTAGTTCCACTCTTGCCGGCTCAAGGACAAAGTGACGTAATTCTCTCCATAGCTTCCGCGTGGACAGAGATTGTTACCAGTACGCATGCGCATGGATAATCGGATTAAAAAATTGAATATGCGATTTGAACACCTTTTCTTTAACCGATTGGAACGAAATTTGGGCACAGATCTATAATTAATGTTAGCAACTGTCATACCAATTTTTATTTATCTAAGCCAAAGGGTTTAGGAGATATAATTTTTACAAGTATATACAGTCCGACAGACCATCAACCCTTCGAAAAATTTGGTCCAAACTTTGAGACGGACCTACATTCATGATGATAAAATTGTGTACCAAATTTTATCCATCTAGCTGTTCAAGTTTTTGAGTTATAGTGTTCACATGACGGCGGACAGGCAGACAGACATACTTCCCGTAGACGGATTTTGTCCACAATTTGAAAGAAACCTACAACTTACGTGTAAAGACCACATACCAAATTTCATCCCTGTAGCTATAATAGTCTTTTGAGTTATCGTGTTCACAGACAGATAGACATAATTCCAAAATTGTGTTTTTCGGACTCAGGGAGGTCTAAAACGTGGAGATTCGTCAAAATCTCGAGTTCGAATTTTTTGACGATTACAATACTTTCTCTTTGTATACTTCGTATACGAGAGAGTAAAAAACTGAAACTTGAGGAAATACCGAAAGGGTAAAAATTATAATAGAACTTACGGTTTAGATACATTTCGAAATAAAAACAAATAACGAGTGAATTTTAGTAATAATTGAATGTCGCAAAGATTTCCCTCCAAATCCACGCATAAATTCTAAATCCTCTCGCTTTCTTAATCTGCATAGCGATCACCTCTAGCCGGGGATTTCCCAAAATAAATAAATACATCTTACAAATAAATCAACTGTTTCGCCATTGATTTGTGTATCCATCCGTTCTTTTGACCGATGCTTCGTCTTATTAGCGATGTTTCGCATTTGTTATCTAAGTCTACATCGGCGTAGTGGCATCGTCTTGTTGACCCGTAAAACCCCGACTCTTCCTTTCACGATTCCAGTGAAGGAACTGGTGATGAACAGAGTGACAGCGACGTAATTTCCACAACACACCGCGCGAAGTGAAAACCAGTCTCCACTTCCACATTCGAGAGTGCATCGGAACTGGATTCGATTGCCTGCTTTTCGTTTGGCTTTCCGTGAGTAATATAATACTAGCATAATGCTCTTGTAATTGCTTCTTTTTAAAAGAGAGAAAACGTATCCGATTTCTTATTTCTAATCTTATTATTTTCTGCAAATCTAACAAATTTTAGAAAAATATAATGCGGTTTATGAAATGTAAATATTGAAGTTAACTTATTAATGCCCAAGTCGCATTTTTTCAATTCTTTATATCATTTCTAAAATATTAATATAGGAGCATGGTACGTTCTCCCTAAATTCTATAAAGTTACATCAGATAAAAAATAAATTTGAGCCGGATCTTTCAACACTGATCTGCATTTTAAATCTTTTTTTTCTGGTATTATTATTTTCTCGTATACAATGTATACAAAGAGAACGAATAATAATCGGCAAAAAATTGATTTTGACGAATCTTCACTTTTCAAAACACCTTGAGCCTTTTCTGGCCCTTGAAACCTTTTTTGGAACAATGTCTATGCGTCTCTGAACACGATAACTTTATGGAACGATCAAGACGACTGAAATTTGGTATTGGGCCTTTACACCAAAACAGCAAATCTGTATCAAATTTTGCATGAAATTCGTCAAAGGGAACTCGCTCTATCTGTTCTTCCGTGTTCATTCGAACATAATAAATTACAAATATAACAGTCCATATCGATGAAATTTGGCATATGATTTTATAATTAGAATTATAGATTAAATCCATCAACTGTTTGAATGTTTGTCCGTCTGTCTATACGTGTGTATGTGAAGAAAATAACTAAACGTATACAAATTACATTGTATTTTCGTATGGGCTCTTGACACCAAAATTTTAGGTTTGTATGGAATTTTGAACCCATTTGGTTAAAGAGAAGAGGTCCGAAATGTACGCTCGATTTTCTTCACTATACGTCAAATATTAACACAAAGCACGCCATATTGTTGAAGTAAACGAAAAAGTCGAGGGATCGGCTTTCTTTCCAAGTGATTCACTAGTTTTGACAAATATTTCGTTAAAATTGCAGCTACAAGAGGAAAAATCTTTGTTCATTTTATATAGCCAATATCTTTTAAGAGATGACAATTGCATGTAAAAAGTAGCGATGTCCTTTCGAAACAATTATTATGCCTATCAAAATGAAGTGCATTGCATTCGTTTATAAGACATAAACAGATAGCACAGAAAGTAACGCAACTGACCTTGAAAAGCGAAAGTTAGAAAGCGAATATTAAATGACATTTCCTCTTTAAACATCGTCATTGTAGAAACGTGGGATGCAAACAAAAACAAGAACAAAGAAAGTCTGTTGGACCACTTTAAAAAGAAGGGTTAATAAAATTTGACTGCCATATCACTTTCACATTCATATTTTCTTCGCCAAATACTCAAAGTGCGTTTTTAATAATATTATCAGATTTAGATTAAAAATGTTGCAATATGCCCTGAACTGTTATTTTTAAAACTAAGTTGAAAACTATCAGTTGGCTTTAGTAGTTCAATTCGGATTGGGTGCTATTTTAAAGTTGTTATTGTCTCCCAATGACCATATTAGTTAATTATTTTACTGTTTTCAGTTTCTATGCGTGACTTCATTACTACCATGGTTGTTAGATGTAGATTTATTTCAATTATGCTCTCCTTCTACATATTCATATTTTGAATCTTCAAGTTAAATTTAATTGAAATATTACAGACAAAAGCCCATTACCTATATATTATCGGGCTGCGGGGGCCGCGGGCCCCCAGAGCTAAACCAAAAATCTTGATTTAATTTAAAATCACTACAAATGTTTGGTCTTAATTTTCATTTAAAAAAATAGTAATAAAATCGTGACAACATTGCTTTCTGACTTGTCAGGCTCGAAAATTTTCCACTTTTCTAGTCATTCCACTTGCACTTGTAGCGTTGGCGCGGTCGAAAACATTTTTGGGCTAGTTATTTCATTGTATTTTTTATTAAATTATCGAAAATATTGTAGTGTTCTTTATTATTCTTATTGTCAGGAGAGGAAAGCCTGTAAAGTTAAAATGTATTGGCTTAATTTGGCATTCGTCACTACGATACAAAATTTTCATGACCTCAGCCCCCCCCCCCAGACCCGAATCTTGGATTCGCCACTGTTGTAAGTTATGCGAATATTAAATGACTTCTTCAAACATCGTCATCTCAGAAACGAGGATGCAACAAACACGACAACAAGGATAGTCTGTTATACCAATTCAGAAAGAAGGGTTATTAAAAATTGACTGCAGTTTAGCTTTTTTATTCATATTTGTTCGCCAAATAGTCAAACTGCATTTTTAATATTATTATCAGATTTAGATTTAAAATGTTGCAAAACGCCACTGATTTCTTATTTTTAAAACTAAAATAAAAACTAACAGTTCACATTAGAAGTTCAATTCAGATTGAGCACTATCTATCTTAAAGTCATTATTGTTGTTAGTTCATTATTTTTCTGTTTTCAATTTATATTCGTGACTTCATTACTATATATACATGGTTGTTAGATATAGATTTATTTCAATTATGTTCCCCTTCTATATATTCATATTTTACATTTTTAGGCTAAATTTGTATAAGTTGACTGAAATATTGCTGACAAAAGCCCATTAGCTATAGTTTAATAAATACAGTGAA
Source organism: Araneus ventricosus (assembly GCA_013235015.1). NCBI lineage: Eukaryota > Metazoa > Arthropoda > Arachnida > Araneae > Araneidae > Araneus > Araneus ventricosus. The sequence continues at coordinate 25,812 of BGPR01014522.1, forward strand.
ATCTCTCTGAGCGGCCACCCCTCCTTTCCTAGAAAAATTGGCCGCTCTGAAGGTTTTTCGTTACAATTACAAGATAATTGCTATAATACATAATATAAACAAGTCTGACACATATTTCTTATTTAAAATGAAGTTTGAGACTTATCTAAAGAGAAAATAGTACTTTATTTAATAATTTTTTACACTTTTTGAAAAACGGATACCATTTGCGACTGTTTTAAGTTTTTACCCTTCTCGGAAAAAAACCATTTTTTCAAGTTCGTTTTTCAGTTTAAAAAGTAAATCTCTAACCGATGCGTTTGTTAAATGGGATGGGCGAACCCACCGGCGGCCGTTCAGAGGGGTTGGGTGGCCGTTACTAGGGGTTATTTCAACATTAGGTCTATGGGCCGAAAACTCCGTGCCACGAATATTTGGCCGTTAAGAGGGGTGGCCGTTCGAAGAGGTTTCACTGTACATTGAAAGACAATTTCATCTAAAATGTGTTTCACAAACGCAGCCGTAGTTTCTACAAATCACATATAGCATATGCAGAGGAACTTGTTTAATTCGAATGTTTGGCATTTGAAGTCGTCGGTAATTCGAATTTTTTTCTTCTGTTCTATGAATTTGCTATGATCATAATGTTTAACTATCGTCTATAATTCGAATTTATTGCGCTATTAAAAGGGCTTTATAATATTTGAATATTAAAATTATTTTCTTATTTATGGGAAATTTTTATTTTTTAAAACTATGAAAATTTTTCAGTTGTAATTATTATTAGCATATGTATTGAAATTAGTTGAGGTTTATTTATTAATTATATATCATTTAGTAAAACTGTTAAATATTAAAAACAAATATTCACTCCCATTTTTTTATTTAAAAAAATGTTTTTTTTTATCTTTCTTTACTCACTTTTAGACCCAGTTTTTCTTAATCTGAATTTTTGGATGTATCGAATTTTTATTTTTCGTCGATCATCGTCGAATTATCCAGGTTTTACTGTAAAGAATTATTCTAACTGACAATCATAATTGATTTTTCTTCAAATTAATACTAATTTTCAACCGTACTTGACAAATTCTATCATGAGTGAGAAGGAAAGAAGTAAACACTGAAATAATTTATGTTTGTAAATATCAACCAAAATCTGTTTAGTATTAATAAGATTACATATAAACATGAAAGAAGCAATTTATAGGGTTACATTTTCTCAATTAGAAGCTCACATAAAATTTTGAAGTAAATAAAAGAACTTCGCAAAAATAATTTCATGATAGCTAATGTTGGAAATCTAGAAAAATATTACATTTAAGAAACAAGTATTGCATACTTATAGAATAAATAAATCTTAAATTTTTATTGGTGTGATTTTTTTTATTATTTCTTTTCTATCTTCTCCATCATAATAGTGTAAACCGTTAAATTTATTACTATAATAATTCCTCATGTAAGGTTGTTTCTGTGAAAAAATTTAATACATCTTAGGGGCCGTTCAAATATTACGTAAGCACCCAAGGGGGGGGAGGGGGGTTGCGATTTGCTTATTTTTGCTGACAAGGGGGGAGGGGGAGTATGAGTAATGCTTACGTAAGACATTAAAATCACTTTATTTCCGAAAATCTCTTGTAACTTGCACAAATAATTTAATTTAAAAAAATTAAATTTGAAAAAAAAGTTAAATTTGGCTAAAGAAAATTAAACTTGATTTTTGTAAGCTTAAACTTGAAATTGTAAGTAAATTAAACTTGCATTTTTTTCCATTTTAAGCCG
>BGPR01014523.1:0-10222 GCA_013235015.1 Araneus ventricosus
CTATTAGAATAGCGATTTCGAAAAAAAGTGTTTTTCGGCCCACCCTATGGACATAGGTGTGTAATTTGTAACCGTGTGCCAATCCACAGTCTCGGTTCATCGAGGTTACGTATCAATAGTACTGGCACACCGACTTTTAATCTCAGCTTGTCAAAAGGTACCCCTGACAATTCCAAGGAGTTGAAGAACTCTACAGGATATGATGTTACTTCTTATTGATCATTACCGTATCTACAGATAGATATTCTGTAATGCATCCCTTCATTTATGAAGTATTTTTTCCCATTTATCTGATCTAAATTTTTATTAGTCTGTGCCAAAATTACCAATTCATCAACCATTCTCCATTTCTCATATTAGCTTGTAGTACATGATAAACCTTGCTTATCAGTGCCTCTGTGCTATAACAATTTTGAAAAATAATTACCCTTTCTATTTAATACACTGTTCGAATCGCTTTTAAACCGACCTTCACCAATTTCCAAAAGATTAGTCCTGATTCACTGCAATTGAATAGTTGAACTCAGATATTCGTAATGAGTATAGTTTTTTTTGGCATGCTCCCATAACGGAGAATTCTTTAAATGCATTTAATTCATCCACAGGTGTCCCCTAGTTATTAAAACTTCAGTCTTTCTAAAATTGCCTGATATCAATACCGCCATCCCTCCCGTGAATATTTGGTTATTATTAATATCCTTCATAGTTCGATTTAAAGCTTCAACTGCTCTTTTTTAGGATATTGCACATTCGTCCCAAACCAACAGCTTACAATGCCATTACATTCCACAGCGCTCACTACTGCGTCAGCATATTTTTTGGTCTTTACGAATTTGAACTAAACCAATTTGATTTGATTGAGAAAGAAAGACCTCCAAGTACCGCTATAAGCATTCTGAAAAAATAACCACTTTTAATTTGTTGCAAAACACTATCCAAAACGATTTATTGCCCAAAGTTCAACAGTAGAACGAACTCAGTTAGTCGCTGTCAAAAATTTTCTGTATCGTAGGGCAGTTTCTGCATTAAGTCATTAATAATTTCCTCTATCCTACATGGTCTACTGATTCCAAAACTCGATATATCTTTACCAGTTATCGCTATATCACTTATGTCTTCTACCTAAGTTAATTCTTCAATATAAATTACATCATTGTACTCAATGGTATCATCAGGCTCTTGCAATCTGTGGATTGTGTCCCCCATGCTATATGTCATCCGCTTCTACCATTCAAAAGAATAAATAAAACAAAATATATCTTCGCATATTGTACTTTAGTTATAATTAACATTAGTTTCTAAATTTTAATCTAAAAACTCCTCCAACTATATCATATCCATCAATAGATTTCTGACACGGCGCCAATTTATCGGCAATTTCTAGAATAAAATCTGATAAGGAAAAGATAGAAATATAAATTACTAAAATTAAATAGACTGCAAACTCAGAAAATTAACATCAAGCATCGAGTTGAGTAATTTCAGTTATTATTCCACAAATAATTATTTATTTATTTTCCCAGCAATACCACATAATCGCGGGGGTTTTTTTTGATCACGTGATGTTTGACTTTAAAAAAAAGTTATTCCACGTGTTTATGCATTCCTTAAAGATCACGTGACAGTTGTTTGAAAAATAGAGTAGTAATCTTCATCGCGAATAGCTGAGTTAGTGGGCCTTTCTTTGTTAATTATTTAATTGCTGTCTATAGTCAAAAACATTGAATTTATGATAAAATCACGTATCCTATGTCCATTCCTGAGTTTCAAGCTACAACTCTGCCAATTTTCATCCAAATTAGTTTGGTAGTTTAGCCGTGAAAGAGTAACAAACAGACAGACACACTTTCACATTTATTATATTAAGGATTAAGGATTTATTATTTCTTATGAAACGCAGGTAAAGATGATAGGTGATTCTTAATCTAATTAAATAAACTTTAGAATTCGTTAAGAACCAAGGAAAACATTGCTAAACGATATTTGAAAAAAAAATAAACAGGAAAAATAATGATAAAGTAATTACATCCTTGCCTAGCAACTGAGTATCACTAAATTTGCTTTATTTTAAAATCGTCTGTTTGTCAACTTTTTATTAAATTTTGAAAAAATAATAAAAATTGAAGTAATAAATATCACATATAAAAATTGGTATCATTAAAAAGGTAAAATTATGAACTTTAGGATGGTATAAAAATAATTTTCGGGGATAATTTGTTCCGAACTTACAGCGGAAAAACGGTTTCGGTTAATTTTTAATTAACTGACTGTTTAATTAAGTTTGCGCTTTGAAAAGTTGAAAGTAATCTTCCCCTTGTCTTAATTAATAAATGTGCAAAGTTTGGTTGAAATCAGTGGCGTGGTTTGGGAGGAGATGTGTAACACACATACAAAAATACATACATACCCACAATGACTTTTATTTATATTAAGATATACGCATAAAACATAGAGGAGGTAATTTAATCATCAAAAAATTCTTCTACAAGATTTCGAAATTTTTTTAATATTGCCGACTTCTCTGGATTAGACATAAAAAATATTTTCGTAATTGTGGCTGTCTATTTATCTGTCTGTTAGTGTGAGAAAAGGTGAGGCGGTCTTGTGGCAAGGTCTCGGCTTCGGGCAGGAGGGGTCCAGTTTCGAAACCCGACTCCACTGAAGGTCCGTCGTGTGTGTGACTGTTCCACATTATATCATGCTTAGGGGCCAAATGTCCTCTCGCTGGTGTGGTGATGAAGTTTGAAAAGGGAGGTGCCAGCTCAGGTGTCGTCCTCGTCATCTGGCCGAGGTTCAGAATAACGAGGTCCGTCCCAAAATAGCCCTCGTGTTGTTTTAAAACGGGACGTTAATATTACTAAATTAAACTGTGTGTGCGTGCGTGTGTGATAATCCCGCTTAATTCTGCTTTAAAGTCTTAATGTATTCCAAAATCACTTTTCTTAAACTCCTGTTTCGTCTTATTTCCCGCGCTGGAGGTATATTAAATCTCTCGTTTAGCATATTTATTACTAAAAGAATATTCTAATCGTTTCCACGCGCACATATAAATCGCGAATTTGGCGTCCTTTTGGCGCTAAACTTTTCCCTAAAACACTTACGTAATTTACTAAAAATAGCTATTATTCCCTTCACTTTGATCACGTGTCTATCTGTTAAATCCCAACCTGAGAAAATGCAGGGATCTTCTGTTCTCTTTTGGCTTGAAACCTTAAACTAAGATGCACGTATGTCTGCCGTAAATATTTGGATAACAAATGAAAATTAGTTAATAACTCGGTTCGTTAATGACGAAAACATTATATATATAAAATGTTTTCGTTGTTGCAGTCATAAAACAGCCGAGTTGTTAACCACTTTGCTTTATTATAAAAATATTTTGGAGAGTGGCGGACATGCCAACATCTTAGCTGAAGTTTTTAGTAAAAGTGTGTACAGAAAATCCCCGATTCTCTCAGATAAGGGAATAACAATATAACGCGTGATCAAACGAAGGAATATTGGCTATTTTTAATAAATTACGTAAGCGTTTTAGGGAAGATGCATGGCATCAAGGAGTCGCTGATTTCGCGATTTATATCTGCGCGTGGAAACGATTAAAATATTCTTTTAGTAATAAATATGTCAAGACGAGAGATTTAATATACCTGCAGAGCGGGAAACTGGAGTTTAAGAAAAGTGATTTTGGAATACATTAAGACTTTAAAATATATATTAGAATTTGAAATAAAATTAAGTGAGATTATTACATATATATATATATATATATATAACTCAAAATTCTTGACATATTTTTAAAGCGTTTTAAAAGGTGCTTGCAACAAATAATTTGGCATCTGAAAACGGAACCATTATTTGTAAGACCCAACACCATTTTTGTTTCATTTTCTACCAATCATTATCTGAAATCAATGAGCTGCTTTTTCCCCCTCTTTCATTTTAATTCTTATTTTTCTCTCTCCATGCGAGGCACAAACTCTTCATTCCAAGAACTACATTCCTCTTCCTTATTTTTTATTTTCTCATAAGTAAAAGCTTTATTTTCTCATAAGTAAAAGCGAAGAAGGAAAAAAACAGTCTTCAAATGCCCTATTTCTCGAAGTCTTGTGTGTCCTAATCAATTTGGATTATCTTCTTCGAACTGAACCTAATGACATGTACTGAAGACTGAAGAAAATGAAAAAAAGAAGTCTTGAATTGTAAAACAAGGACCTAGAAGTTTTGAAATGAAGTTCTTGCTTTGAGCACTTGAATTAATTATCAGCGTTTGCTGGAACGTAAGGAGCATGTTTTTCTCCAACGGTATTTTTAAGTAGGATGTCTCGAATTGGAAACATCGCTTCCTTATTTGAATAATGATTCTTTTGTTAGTGAAGAAGATATACAAAGATAAGATTCTTGTTCTTGAATTAATAATCGAGAGTTTTGATTTTTTTATTGTTTTGATTTGGAACTTTTGTGGGGCATTTTAACATTACATTATTCAAATGATAAATAACAAGTTAAATGACACGCAATGTAGTCTTGCAATCAGGAAATAAACAAGAATTAATTTTACAACGTCCATCATTGTTTTACTTTCTTCATGATGTTGTATTCTTAAATTTTCCTTACTGTAACCAAAAGCAAGTCATTACCGTCAAAGCGCTTCACTTCCGCTATATTTCATTTCTACTCTATTTTTAAATTTTCTCCTCTTCGGCATATTCAATATAAAGCAAATAGTATCAAAAATACAGTTAAGTTTTTAAAAGGTTCCCTTCAAACATTATATTTCAAACATCTCAACATTTAATACAGGGTGGTAATAAATTATTGGATTCATTTCAAAAGTTGATTTTAAAAAATAATAATGCTACAACTACGTTTTTTTAAACGAGAGTGAATTTTAAAAAGTTTTTTTTGCAGATAGGTAACGCGCCGTTACCGCAATCTAGGTAGTCGTAAATTATTGGACATCTCCCATTTTTGAGGGTCATTATCTGCGAAAGTATTAAAGTTGAAAGAAAAAAGCCTGTATTTGTAGGCAGTTTTACGCTTTTTAACTTGCTAAATTAATTGTAATTCGAAAGGTGATTTGATTTCGAAATATTCAAGAAAAACTGAAAAAGGAATCCAGAAAACGCGCATCAGCTTCTGCTGATCTGTAGCCATTGCATATGGAAATCTCTCTCTGTAGCAAATTTAGAAGGCCGTAATGGTACGCCACCTATTTGAAAAAAAAATTATTTGCTCTCTCGTTTAAAAAAAGCGCAGTTGTAACATTATTAATTTTTAAAATGGGTTCAATAATTTATGACCGCCCTGTATAACATTAATTTGAATTAAAATATTTCAATTTATCTATGTATCTGAATTACATTAAGTATATAATTGTGGTAACGCCGTTAGACACATAACCGTATTAGAATCAAGAGTCTAATAAACACCGTAGCATCAGAGGCAAGACAAGTCAATAAAAGAGAATTTGAACAGCAAGATTGTTCACTGCAACAAAATTATAATATGGAAGATTAACAGATTTTAAAGATTAATTTTTGAAATGGGTTCAATAATTTATGACCACTCTGTATATATCATGCATGCGATGGCGTATATCCAAACTACCCTGGCTATACCGCGAGAGATTACCATCGGCTTAAAATTCCACTTTTAACTAAGGCATTACATTCTCTGCGCTCCACCTACACTATGAATAAACTATGCTAAAACTACGTGCTCACTTTCTGTATGAAATGAGATCGGAAAACATAGCAAGGAAAAGTTCTTTCTTTATGTTAAATATTCATAACTGAATGATTTAGTAAGCACATGAATGAACTTTTTTCACATCTTTAAAGTTCAATCTGCTTTTTAATACTAGCGATAGAATTTTTGGTGCGTTTTTTTTTTCTTTTCTTGCGTACTTAAAACTCGCACTAGTTGAAAAATATGGTTTGATTGAACTTCTTGTTGACTGAGCTCAAATATATTAAGCTGTCGAAAGAAGGCTTAGAGCACTGTATAAGAAACAAGGCCTAGAGCACTCTATAGGAAAGAAAGCCTAGAGCACTGTACACTGTAAAAAAAATCCCTTAAAATTTACGGTTTTAAACTGGCAGTTGGGTTGGTTGTGCAAAACCGTAAAAGTTACGAAGTAAATCCGTAGGCACAACGGTTTTTTACCATACAGGAACAAGTTTTTCCCGTAAAAGTTAGGAAGTAAATCCGTAGTCACAACGGTTTTTTACCGCATGAAATCAAGTTTTCTCCGTATAAATTAAGTCATCGAAGTAAGTGACGTCATCGACTGAGTTGAGTTGTTTTTCTCCTTCTGTTCGAGTTGAGTTGAAATGTGCTGATGTGTATTATCAATTAGGAATATTAATTAATCAAGGCTTAATTATTAATTTCAATTAATATAATTTTTAATTGAACTTACTTGGACGATTTCGATGCAAGATGGTGACTTCTAACTTCTCCGAGCCGGGGATCGAAATCGCGTTCATAGAAATAAAAGGCAGTCGCTCTAACCACTAGACCACCGGAGACTTCATAAAATCAAGTAAAAATAATCTATTTGAGTTTTAAAGTCACTATAGCTCTAGTGGCGCCACCTAGTGGTGTAAAAATCAACTATTGCCAGAACACGTGTTTTAAGGTAGCTTTCATGAGTGACAACAGGTTACTACAACATGTGTAAACAATAGCGGAGATGGAACCCTATTAAAAACATGAAATGAATGCAATAAAATTACATTTAAGAAAAGGGAAAGTTATCATACGGAAAGCAATACCGTATGACGAAAAACAGAATTTGAACTGACGGTTTTAAACCGATTATGGCTGGAGCGGAAAACGGTGAAAAACCGTTTTGTCAACAAAACAGCATTAAACCGTCAAATATACGGAAAAAGTCCGGGAAAAAAACGGATATTTTTTACAGTGTATAGGGAAGAAGGCCTAGAGCACTGTATAGGGAAGAAGGCCTAGAGCACTGTATAGGAAAGAAGGCCTAGAGCACTGTATAGGAAAGAAGGCTTAGAGCACTGTATGGGAAAGAAGGCTTAGAGCACTGTATAGGAAAGAAGCGCCACGCCGGAATTTTGTATTTAAGTGGATGAAAAAATAAAAAGAAGCCAACAAAAAAAAACAGTTCATTTTCTTTTGTAGTGAAGCCGTGGTCAACAGTTATTCTAAAAAATAAATGATCGTTAACTTTCAAAAAATGAAATTTCTTAAGACAAAAATAACTGATCTGGACTAACCCGATCCTTCGAATTCTTTTGACGGAATCCTTCTTTTTATAAAGTCACAACTATTTAAAATTACGTCCAAACGTTATGGATGTTCCGGCCAGGGAGGTTCAAAATCATGTCGCAAAATAAAAGGCTAAATCAGGTGTACTAAAATAAACAAAAATTACATAGGAATCTAGGGTCGCAAACACCTTCCAGAAGCGTTAGGCAATACACAATGAAAGGAAGGCAAGCAACAATCAGACATTAAAAAATATTAACATTTCATTTTCACGCAAATTAATCATCTGGAACAATGATAAGACAATAGAGGCGTAAAATTATGCCAGATGCATTCACATACGCGTAACATCCATATTGCATCGCATACACTCATTAACACAAATACATCCTTATAACACAAATATATCCATCTAGCACAAAATCCATCCTGGTACTAATATGATATATGATTCAATGGCACGAATTCAAAAATTTAATACGTTCTTGAATTCCTGTAGCTGCACATTTCGATAATTTTATTACTACGTACGCATTGTTTTAGCGTAACATTAATTTTTAATGCTAAGTATAATTAATTCTCATTTATAAAAATACTAATTTTCTAATTAATACATAATTTGAATACACTGAAAGTATTCAAATTAAGTTTTTGCTAGGAAGTATTATTAAAATCAATGCTAATCCTTATACTGAATGAAATTGGGTTCATGATTTTTCTCAAATGATAATTACACTCCATTATGGAATGTAATTTACAAGCTCAAATTTTATTGTATTCCTATTAAAGATGAGCAGAAACGTTCTTTTTAAATTAACATAATTTGCCCTTATCGACAAAAAATTAATCCTTTAAAAATGAAAGAAGTGTTTTCTTATCAGGAGATTAAAGCAGGAACTCTCTAATGCCCCTAACAGATCACAAAGAAGCAACAAGAGGAAGAAATCTTTCCTGGTTTTTGATGGAGCAGAACAGTATAAGCCTCAAGAAGGAATTAACTTGGCTCATTCTGACATAAGCCTGTTAAATAATATCCAAAGGTTTAAGCCCTTTGTCTATACGAAGCATTATATGTTTCACTTATTCTTAAGGGCTCTTTGTCTGATAACTATTGCTTGTCTATAGATTGTGATAATGACTTTCGAATGTTTCTGGTTGAAACAATTTCATTTTCTTATTGTAGGTATTGTAGGCGCTGACCATTGAGTCTAAACTTTGGGACAAGATGGTTGCAATTCCGATATTCGATTCCATAAACGGTGCACCATGTACTACGTGCGCCAGGTAACGGTAAATCTGCTGGTGTGTGTGAAAAGTTTTCATGCTGATTTGTGTGAAACGTTCTTATGCTGGTGTGTGCGAAACGTTCTCATGCTGGTGTGTGTGAAACGTTCTCATGGTGGTGTGTGTGAAAAGTTTTCATGCTGGTGTGCGTGAACTGTTCTCTAATTTTGAAACCGGACCCAAATCTAATTCAATTCATAGTGGGCTGGGTATTAAATAGAGATTCATAATGCTTTATTCTTTTGTGCAATGCGTTACTTTTGTGGAACGATTCAGATAGAAGTAGTATCACTTAAATATGAAAACAAGCTCTTTAAATTTCATGTTGCAAGCAGTAATATGAAGCAAAGGATAAATATCTATGCACTGTTGGTGCATAGATTTTATTTGTCTGGCGAATGTATTTGTATCATTGTGCAGTATGCTAAGTATGAAATTTTCAAGCAATAAAATGACATCCATGAGAATTTTAGAATAATTGTGTCCAACAAATGAGTGACGTACTCTAATAATGGTTTAGAAAAGATACCAAAAAATTGTGTCACAAAAGATAAGTGAACAAGACTTTTTTTTTCTGTTCCAGCAAAAATAAAGCTAAAAAATTTCTGATAGATATCTCTTCTGAAATGAGACATAGTTTTGTTTTAATAGAAGGGTACTAATTTGTTAAAAAATCACTTTCCAGATTTTATAAATGGTTTTTTTCAGAGCCAGAAAATAAAAAAAGGAAAAATCTCTGACAGAAAAAATCTGAAAAGGCAAAATATCTCTCACTAGACATAATTTGACTTAACATTTCTATCAGCTACTTTCACTGGTTGAAGGTCGGTTTCTTAAAATTTTAACTAAGTTGGCTCAAAATACTCAGAATAAATTTAAGAAAGAATAGAATGAAAAATATTTCTAAGTATTTTATGTTCTTAGAAATAAGAAACAAAATAAAAGTTTTTGAAAGGCATGATAATTAAATGAATCATTGTAAAATCTATCAGCCTGTTAAATTAAGAAAGAAACGACATGGAAAATAACAGGTGAATCCATTGAATCAACTCGTTCATCTAGTGATTTTGTTGGTGCTGTTGTTGTCAATTTTTTCTGATTTTTACTTCATCCAATGACATTTCATATTTTTTCAAAAGGATATACATATTTAATTCCGTGCATCTAATAAAAAAATCGATTCTTTCTAAAAATATCCAATTCATTTAACTACAATAAATATTCCTTCGTACTCTTCCCAGATTAACCCACCCTTTCTCGTTACCACCCAAACAGAAAGAGCAAAATCCCTCAGACGAGTCTTAGAATTAACACTCGCTCCAATAACTTCAGGTCTGCGCAACACTTGAGCTCACGTCTTAGCCGAAATATCTCTGATGGGAGGCGCTTCCCATGTAAGTGCCACACTCTAATGGACTCGCCTTCCAGTACTTTTGTTTAGTTTAGAGGGAAATTAGCATTTAATTTGCCATTCATGAATATTTGATGCCTGGCTTTAGATCGTCAGAATGCTTATTTAACGCCCCGCCGATTTATTTCACTCGAGTTAGCTCAATGTTTCGTTAACGTTTGTGTGAAGAACAGATTTAATTTAAGTAGTTAAGGCGAAGTTTGCAATGTGTGTAAACGAGTACTTGCAAAAAAGTTTAGTATTAATCGGAAAGGAGAGTAGATCAAACAGTTTCAAAGCTGGATTGGT
>BGPR01014523.1:17664-39023 GCA_013235015.1 Araneus ventricosus
TTCTTCTTCTTCCCATTATCGTGTCTTTTTCCATTAATAATTCGTGTCAAGTAATTATCGAAATATCTCACCGCCGTGTGTTCTTAATGCTCTCACCGCTGGCTTTGACTTTCCTGAATGGCTGCTACATTTCTGATAATTAGTTACGTACCTTAAGCTAGAAAAGCGCCCGCCTTGTAAGATGGGCGGTATAGAATAATGGGGCATTTTCTGGAAAAGTTCGGATCGATATTTTGCTTAATTAGTCATGGATCAGGTCTTTCACTTTGAGAAGCCTCCTTTTAATAAAATGCCGAAAACTTCACGAGGGCCCGAATTTCCTGGGAGCTGTTTGAGGGGGCTGCAACTTCGACGCTCGATGAACAAAGAGGTAAGTTATGGGGCTTTTCGAGGAGTCAGATTGGGTTTGAAAAATGTTTGGAGTGGTGGAATTTGCTTTGTTTTCGTCACAAGTAGATTGATGAATGAATTGGGCTTTTTAAATCATTAAAAGGTAAGTTCGAACCTCGTTGAATGTTGCAGTTTTAAAAGAAGAAATTGTAGCGAAATGTGAAAGAGAGAGGAAAAAATTATTTTAATGATTCAAGTATTGGAAATCTTATTCATTAATTGGACAATGATCCTTTATTGGCACAGTGGCTTTTATGAATTAGATGCTTATTTTAAAATAAAAGATTTCGGCCTTTTATCAAAGGAAGCGGACGAGAAAGACCTGATCCGTGACTAATTAACCAAATTTTAAACTAAGTTTTGTATTTTTAGTTTATTTGAATAGTTTTCTTTCTGATATTCGATGGCAACGCTGCTTGAGCTGTGGTGGCCTGGTGTCGCAGTCTTGGCCTCAGAATCGAGAAATTGCTGGTTCGAGACCTGAACCATTTAAGTTCCGCCGTGTATGTGAACCTGGTGTCTTGGATTCAATATCGAAGGTTTGGGACCCAATCCGCCGTGGATATAAGCCTCATGATAAGATCTTGTATTCAAAGTTCAATAATCGTAGGTTCGAGACCTGATCTACCAAATATCTTCTGTATATGTGAGCCTGGTGATAAAATCTTGGATTCAGGATCAGAAAGTGGCTGGTTTGAGACCTAATTATCCAAGGTCAGCGTGTGTTTGGACCTGATGATACTGCCTTGGATTCAAAGTTGAAGGAACGCAAGTTAGCGACATGATCTACCAAAGACCCTTGGTAATATATTTACTTATATAACTATATAAGAATATTGGTAATATAGTTAAACCCTGGTAATACAAAATGTCAGGTTTGAGATCAGATCCACCACAGATTATTTATGTAGCCTGATGAATGTTAAATCTCCGTTGTCTGTTCTCGCGTTGTTTGGACGTGGATAGTTCACAGAGGGGGGGAGTGATGGCTCAGATGTCGTCCTTGTCAGCTGTCCAAGGATAAAAATTATGAGGTCAGTCTCAAAATAGTCATAATGTATCTTTTCAAAACGGGACGACAATCCAAATAAAGCCATCAGAACCTTATTCAAGGTGGCTAGATGCCTTGGGATTGGCGAGTCAGGAGTTAAAGTCCACCAATACTCCTCAAAGTGTTGTTGGTTTGGTGCATCGGTAAGAATATTATCATTGGTCAAACATCCTGATTGTGGATATGGCCTTAAAGTCTAGAAATAGGTGTCATGTTTTTAATGTTGTCTTTTTATCTGACCATATCTTCAAATTATGCTATCATCCACATATACAGAGTGTCCACTATTATCGTGGTTCAATAGCTAATTTCTTAACCATTGGACATAGGCATATAATTCCAATTGGAAAAAAGCTTTAAAAATGAGCAAAGAATTATATTTTCGGTTGTTTAAGCCAAGAACTGAACTTCTGAAAAATTATAAAGCATAAATTTTTATACGGTCGCTCGATACTATTTGTTATATTTAGTAACATATTTTTGACGTATTGACATTTAAAACAAAAAGAATCCACTCTTCATCGGCTAAAACTGGACGAGTTATGAAGCTTTGAATTGCATTATTTTAAGCCAATCAATTACCCCCTTGGGCAAGAGCCGCACATTGAATAACGGATCTTCTTGAGGCGACCATTGAAATGGCCTAAAATCGTCTAAAATAGTATAATTCAAAACTTCATAACTCGGTCAGTTTAAGTCGCAAAAGGATGGAACTTTTTTAAATGAAAGTGTCTCAAAAATATTTTACTAAATTGTCGTTTAACAAGCAACACCACCTATCTCAATTTTTTGAAATTTCAATGGAGAAGAAAAAACTGAATTTTAGGCAACCAAATAATGAATATTTCTGAACTATTTTTGACCTCTGGTTCAAGCATGTGGCCTCATATTCTTATCTACAGTTAAAAAATACTTATAAAGCGCGTGCGTGCGTGTGTGTGTGCGCGCGCGATGTCCAGACGAATCTATCGCACTTACAGCCATGAAATTTTGCATACAGGTAGTCCTAATGGTGACTCAATGCACCTCGAACCCGGAGTTTTAAAATTTAATCTAGAAAATTTTTTATTTAATGTTTTGCGTTGTTGTGGGTCATTTTTGGCACGTTTACGGCTGTAGTATCTTTTTTAATGATAGTTGAAAAACAATCAATGCACCATCGGATAGAACAAACAATTTTCGTTCTAATGAAGTTTGTTTTGAATTTCTAACGCAATTTACTGAATTTTGAGAAATTTGTAAATAATAGTCACTTTTATGGTATTTTTTGAAAAGAATTTTTTCAAATTCGCATCTGACGTTCTAACATCTCTATAATTTTCATTTTTTTCAGCTTATAACTCGAACGTTTCTGACGGATTTAAAACAATTACCGTTAAAATACCTTTCTCCGTTTTTTTTTAAATAATTGTTCCTTGATCAGTTGAAACAGTTTTTTTGCAGTCCAGCTTTCTCAGCGAAACATTCTCCGGAACGAGTTAACTTTCCCATCATGCATTGTTACAATCTGATTGGCTAGTGCTTGACCTCCCTCGCGGCAGGTGACGTCATATACTATCGCGTTCTTCTCGGAGAAGATACATTAACTGAATGAATTCGATAATTATTTTCGGCAGTGTCTTAAAATGTTTCTTTGTCTCGCATATTTCGCATACTGGTTTATCGCATTTATTAATATTGTTTTGGATTAACGTGCTCGGTACTGTTTTCCTAAATTCAAATAAGGCTTATCTTTTGTTTTTATTTTGTTTCAAAACTTTTTCATGTCATTTGTGGACGGTTTTTTATTTTGGTGAAGTCAAGATAGCACGGGCAATACCGTGCGCGTATTGCTAGTTAGATGATGAAAAAGCTCATAAATATTCCTGATTGGTTGAGAAAAATTCAGTTTTTTCTTCCCCATTGAAATTTCAAAGAATTGAGATAGGTAGTGTTGCTTGTTAAGCGACGAAATATGACTAATACGCCCAAGGGATTGTTTAAAAATTTAAACTCTGTAATTTTTTCAAGGAGTAAAAGGAAACAGAAAATGCCCTTTTAACGTCTTAACTCATCAATTATATCAAACGGAAAAGTAGCGTCCATTACGGCTATCTTGATGATATATAAAAATTTGATATTCAACGGTGAATTGGAATTGAATGTTGACACTAACATCTGAATGGAATTCTTACTATTTACCATTTCAAATTTGGACGTATAACAGACGTATGCAATAATGGATACTGCCTGTATCAGGGAACTCATTTCGTTCGTGAAAAAATTCAAGGGTAAGTGACGTCATCTGAGCGCGGCTCAAAATTACGAGGTCTGTCCCAAAATAGCCCTCGTGTTGCTTCAAAACGGGGCGTTAAACTAAACTAAACTCAAGGGTAAGTGCATCTACAATTGTTCATGCTCCCTTGCATTCAAAGTTCTAGGACAAAATCTGTGCTAGTTTTTATTTTTAATAGCTAAATATCGTGAATTTGTTCATAAAGTTTCATAACCTTGTAATTATAATGACGTTCATGTATTTCCAAACATTTTACCACAATACATCTATAGTTGCTTACTTGTTTACAGAGTCAAAATATCCATATTTGATTAAGACAAAGTGTAGTGGAGTTTTATTTTTTATAGAACCCAAGCATCCTAAGCTCATACTATACTTTATACGACCATTTTCTAACCAGAAAACAAATCCATCTTTAACTTTTTTTTTCCCATTTTTAATATTGCGCAACGTTTCTCCAAGTGCCAAGACATAACTTTCACGATACTAAAAGTATAACTACATATTACATAATTCGCCTTAAATAGAATCTGTTCTTCACACAAACGTTAACGAAACGTTGAGCTAGCTTGAGTGAAATAAATCTGTGGGGCGTTAAATTTACATTCTGACGCCAGGCATCGAATATTCATGAACGGCAAATTAAATGTTAATTTCCCTCTAAACTAAACAAAAGTACTGGAAGGCAAGTCCATTAGAGTGTGGCACTTACATGGGAAGCGCCTCCCATCAGAGATATTTCGGCTAAGACGTGAGCTCAAGTGTTGCGCAGACCTGAAGTTATTGGAGCGAGTGTTAATTCTAAGACTCGTCTGAGGGATTTTGCTCTTTCTGTTTGGATGGTTGGATTCGGGGTATGGGGAAAGGGTGGGTTAATCTGGGAAGGGCATGAGGAAATTTCCAGGAAAGTTGAGTGAAATAAAAGTTTTTCTGAAGCATTGCTTTGTTTGATTAGATTTGTGTAAACCGATGGACATGCGCGTATGATAAAAACTAATAAGTGTCATTGGATTTTAAAAAATCATGGTAGCTCTTAGAAAGGCTCCGTTATGTATATATTTTCCACTTTTAACAAATGTCAATACGAAAAATGCGTTATATGACAAGGATAAGAAAACTACGTTTTATGTCTTTTTTGCGAAAACTCTTTATGAATAATTAAATTTGTGGTTAAGGATAAGCACATAAAAGCCTGTCGCAACTCTTTTTTCTTCAGACGTCATTGAAAACAAGTATGTGCATCCTGAATGCATTTTATCTACAGAATGATTTTAAATTCAGCGTACAAACTGTTGAGAGATATACAAAGCACAAAAGAAAGCACAAAGGTATGCGTGGCAGGAAAAGGCACCTGATGATCCAGAGAATACACGATGTTGCATTAGCGACAAACTCGTAACAGCTTAAAACTCCTTCTATGGCGATATTTTACACTCGGACAGAATGTGCACAAGTCCAGTTCGACAACAACGGCTCAAACTCTTACCATTCACGATTATTCACCTTTCATAGTAATGATGTACAGATCGGCGAACCCTTTCGAGGATATTTACAGCGGAGGCGGAGATTCTTGCGATCAGGCCGGCACATCCGCTATCGCTAATTCATAAACTGTTGCATGTTATCCGAATACAGTTGGAAATCCCCACCGGGGACACCACGACTACGAAGACGAGAAGCCGCCGGATAAGTAAGCAGATTCTCGCTTACATAGTGCTCATAGCAATGATGTGGGACTGAGTTACCTCCACTCTGAAGACTAGACGAACATCCAGGGGAGGGGAGGCCTTGGATGGCATTAGAACTCCACCCTCGGTTCCCGTATTTGCGTTGTGACAACTGTCATTCAATTGACTCCAGTTGCTACGACAGTGTGGGGATAGCTCTTAGCTGATACGCAGTTGGAAAGGTAAATGGTAGTTCTAGCAATGCAAACAGCGATAATATAGCATTTGTAAACAACGTCTTCTAGCCTACCCGGTTGCTATTGCAAACAAAACATCTGGTTTGTACGGAGGGGTATTTTCGATATTTTTTTATGTGTTTTGCAAATAATGCAGCGTGGTGACTTTTTCGCATAAATTTTGACAGGATTTCTTCTATTCTTTCTTGTTGCGTTTTTTTTTTGTCAAAAAATACGACAACAGACAACAATAAATCAAATACATGTATAACGCTTCAGTTAGGCAATTTTTAGAAGAATATTGTCATGTAAAACGCAATCTTGTAAATCAGTTGGAAAATAGATTTCACCAAATAACCACTGTAGTCAATAGCAATAATAAATCTGATACATCTATAGCGCGTGAATAACGCAGTTTCTTGGAGACATTCTATTGTGAAATATGAGCTTGAAGATAAATATCACTATAATCAATGGCAACACGTCTATGACTCGTCAAGTAAAGCAGTTACACAATAAAATAGAATGATCTACATAGAGAACATCCTATTATATTGTGTGCCTGTGTTTTATAGACCAGTTTGTTTTATCTGGAGAACTGACTTTAACTCTTAAAGGCCCAGTGTTGCCTTTAAGCAACATACCCAATTTTGGCCTCTAAAATTCTGGAGAATAAGACTGAAGCTCTAACGCCTGTTGATGCCAATAGAATAAATGCTGAAAATGTTATTAAATAAATTTACAGCATATAGATGGCAACCTGAGTGCTGGCAAAAATAATAATTGATGATTTTCGCTTAAGGCTGCATCTTTTTAACTTTGTTTGTACGCTTGAAGAAAATTCCTTGTCTATATTATTAGTTCTTAAAAACGCCTGTGTTTGATATTCTAGAATTTTATCAAGATTTTTTTCAATTAAAGCCCAACCTTCTCGATGGGTTCATATTTTTTAGCCACATACAATACTGAAAACAAAATAGGATTTTTTAAGTATTTTTCCCATGGTTTATTTAAGAAATGAAAGTCAAAAAACATTTTAAGAACATTTTTTTTAAAAATCGGGCCTTTAAGGTTAATCAACAACAGCGTTTGCACTTTTTGCATATGAAAAGAAAATCTTTCTATCGATATCAAAATACAGGAAAAACGCGGTAAAAGTTAAAAGCAATTAACAACAAGGGCGATTGTAATGAAATATAATCAGCTAGTAATCACAGAAATTTATCTTTACTTTACCCTCGATTATTAATAAATAAGAAACTGGATATGGAAATGATACGGGGTGAATAAAAAAATACTTTGCGCAAAGACATTTCCAGTTGCATTAAATAATCATTCTCATTAGTATTTAAATTAGTCAAGCATTAGTATTAGTTGTTCCGATTCGCATTTGAATTCTAATATCAGTAGAACCGTCGCAAAAGCTCGTTTAAAAGCAACAGACGCAAAAAGTAATTTGCATTTATAAATAACAAATTAGAAACATTGGGGTACAAACGGGAGGCTTAGATTCTGCATTTCTACCCATTTGATTTTTTTGTGGAGAATTCTTTGATTAACTCAGCATCTTAGAAAAAGAAGATTTAAAAAATAATGATGCCTAATTGCTCTAATTTTAAAACTGTTTATTTGTTTCGTCGGTAAACCACAATTATGAATTCAGGGAACATCAAATCCTTAAAGAATACTTAAAGGAAGTGTTTTGTTTTCGTTTTGCATGTTTTAACCATTTTGGTAAAAACGTGCATACATAAAACATTGATAATTCTCCGTAAATGTCTAGTCTGTTCTTAAAATGGCGATTAAAACACCGATCTTTTGATAATTTGGTGGGAATAAGAGGTTCTTCATTTTTTATGAAATAAAAAAAGAATTCGAAAGTTATCTCTAGTTATATAATCGTGTATGTTTAATTATTTCTTATATAATTAATGCTAAATAAAACATCAAAGACGTGAATACAAGGTGCTTATGCAAATTGATTTCGTTTTTTACTTTTGTTTGTCCAGAATTAGTTGATATACAAAACGCTGAGCAATGGCAGCGTGCCATAGAATGCTGAGAAGAAGGAATCGGAAGGCAACGAGGTGCATATTTATGGATCCTACATAGTAGGGAATGAGGTTGCTTCTCATTGACTCACGTGACTTGGCTTGTTTGTTAATGATGTCACAGCAGCATGTTTAGGCGGGATTTTAATTATTATTTTGTCTATTGCATCATGGGGAAATTAAAACTACCTTCTGATTATGATTATTTGGATGTTTCTCAATAAAATGAGGAATACATTTTTAGAATAAAATAAATAAAGGACAAACCTTCAGCTTTGGTAAGTACCGTTTAGTTTCACGACGTCATTTAGAAGCAAGTCAAGTCACGTGACTTTAAGAACCAATAAGAAGCGACCTCATTCCCTACTATGTAAGGTCCGTAAATATGCCAACAAGGTCATGGATTCTATTCTCTGGTTGTGCTGTTAGCCAGCATTATTCAAAACCTAGAAAACTGGCAATGATCTGGCCTAGCAGACTAGCAACTAATAGCTCGCTACAGTCGAGCTGTCTGCTGGAGGTTTTCCCAGATTTTCCTCCCAGGGAAATATAAATGTAGGTCAGTCTTCCTAGAAAGTCCTCCTGGAAAGCAACGCATATTTACGGATCCTACTATGGTTTGGATCGAGGTCGCTTTTCATTGGCTCTCAGCGTCACGCGACTTCGCTTGCTTCTGAATGATGTCATAGGAGCGCGCTTAGTTTGGATTTCGATTTTTGCCATAGCTATTGTATCAAGGAGAAACCAAAATTATCTTTTAATTACGATTATTTGTATATTTCTAAAGGGAATGATGAACTCAAGATAAAGATAATTTTGGTTTCTCCATGATACAATAGCTAAGACAAAAATCGAAATACAAACTAAGCGCGCTCCTATGACGTCATTCAGAAGCAAGCGAAGTCACGTGATGCTGAGAGCTAATGAAAAGCTACCTCAATCCAAACCATGGTAGGAGCCGTAAATATGCGAAAATAACTCAGGTGCTTCCAAAGCTCGGCGCTTATTCATGACGTCACTAATAGTCGGGATTTCTTTCCGTGGGATTGGCTTGCCTCGTCGGATATCGTCAGGCAATACACCCGATATCCACCCTAGCAAGCCAATACAACGGCAAGAAAATCCGACTATTAGTGACGTCACAAATCAAGCCGAGGTCTTCTGTATTTAGGAGGTGTTGTCCAAAGTCGATTTAACCGAAAGAAGATGCCTCGCTTCCCTTTACCATGAGTACTTTATTCAGGGGCTTCGTAAGATATACAAGACTATCGGCCTTATTCACCAGCGATGGTTAAACCATGATCAGCGTTTCAATGATGGTTCTGCCATGATAATGCGAAAGCCGACCGAAATGCGTCGCAAATGTATACCCTAGTGGGTTGCTATTTTGGCATGTTATCTCAATTTCTCGGTTGTTGGCGATTTGTTAAAATTACCCTCAGCCTTCAAGCCAAACGTGTTTCTCGCCAACTCACCAGTTAGGGTGTACGTCCAGCCGATCATTTTGGTCAGCATTCGCTTGTTGGTAAGTAGCTAAGTAGGATTAGAACTATTTCGGCCGATAAAAATCCATCTGTTCTTATAGAAAGCAATCTTAAGTAATTTTCTTGCGGTATTCATCAAAAAAGTTATTGATTTTATTTTTAAGCATCGTAAAATAGTGACTCGAGTCTTCCAAGAATGTCAGCAAAACCCAAAAACTTCGAGCGAAAAACGAAAAAATGGGCGGAAATTGCATGTGAGGGAATGAAATACAAGCGGCTTTATTCACCATCCATAGTTAAACTATGATCAGCAGTTAAATGATGGTTCTGTTATCATAATGCGAAAGCTGATCGAAATGCGTCGCCAAATGTATAGCCTAGCTGGTTGCTATTTTGGAATGGTATCTCAATTTCTCGGTTGTTGGCGATATTTAAAATTACCCTCAGCCTTCTAGCAAAACGAGTTTCTCGCCAACTCGCCAGTTAGGGTATACATCCAGTTGATCATTTCGGTCAGTATTCGCTTGTTCGTGTAAATTGCCTTTTAAACGCTGATTATGGTTTAACCATGGATGGTGAATAAGGCCGAAGATGAATTACACACATCTTAGCAGAAGAGGAAGAAGGCAACAAAAAGCAGTAACAGAACTAAGGATCATCGCCGAGTACGTCCACTCTCTCTAACGGGTCTATTCTGGTACCTCCGGTTGGGTTGGGAGAAGTAGCAACGGGAAAAGTGACGTCTCCCAACCCAACCGGGGGTACCAGAATAGACCCCTAAGAGATGGATATAACAACGAATTGATATCAACAGCCGGCGACCAACATGAGTTCCTTTGATTTCTCTATATAAGGGAAAAATGAGAGTTTTGTGGTCTCAAGCATAAAGGCATTGGACATTTCATGAGTGGAAGAAAGCGTGTCTGGCTGACAATCCAGATTTCTTCGCCATAAAGCTAATGGCAGGGTCCATGTGTGGCGCATTTGAGGAACGATGTGGAAAGGAAGTATTCACAGCTATCCAATCTGAGGAAGTCGAGAGCCGCCATTTTGTTAGCATGGGCTTATATTCCTCCTCAACTGCTTCAGAAACTTGTAGAATCCAAGCTTGCAAGAATATCTGTTGTCATCAAATCCAGAGGAGGTTCAACACGGTAATGAGTACCAAGGTAGTCCTAATATTTTGGTCATTCAGTGTGTAAGTATTTGTTATAGTTTTGTCTATAGTTAACCAATGTGAATTTCAATTGATATGTTACCACGCTGTGCACATTTGTCAGATGATTTTAAACATCAAAAGTGAAACCTCTAATCAAATGGCGGCCATTATTTTGGTCAATGGGACGAATTTCTATTTTGTCCAAAGGTCACAAAGTGAATGGTTCGTATAACATATGACAGAGCGTTACGTTTCACAGCGCTGTGGTGCCTTGCTCTTTTCCTTCCTGAAAGAAGAACAATTGATATAAAAATCATTGTCTTGTCTATAAATAAGAAAATAGAATAACTTTCCAAAATTGCAGGCGATAAGATGCCATATCGCCCAATGAATCAAATACGATTCATACACATATTTTAATTAGATGACCCTTTCTCTACTGTAGTTGAGAGATAACAGAGAAGAAGTCATCTAATTAGATAGATGGTTCGAATTTCAGGCATGAATCATTGCGATTAACGTGTTAATTACGCTTTTCATATGCATCGGAAAGCACTTCCTTCTCGTGCGGCTACAAATTTGATTAAAATTTCGAATTAGTTTATCTACGTTTCTTGAATAAACAAGCTGGAGTGTTTCTCGTATACTTCCCCAAAAAGCTGCCGTTTTCCCTTCCCCCACGTGGCTAAAAATATTCGAACCTACTCTTACCCAGAATCCAATGACTATCCGGTTTTTCATTATAGTGATTGAAAAATATCTAGGTAAAGAATCAAATTCAAAGAGATGCGTACCGATTTTACGCTCTTACCGGTTCAAGGGCAAAATAACGTAATTCGCTCCATAGCTTTCGCGTGCACAGAAGATTGCTTCCAGTACGCATGTGCGTGGAGACAACGGATTCTTTTCAAACGTAAATTATATAGACCGACAGACAGTCCACCCTTTGACGGATTTGGCCCAAAATTTTATACGGACCTACATTCATGACGATAAAACTATGTACAAAATTTTATCCACCTAGCTATTCAAGTTTTTGAGTTATAGTGTTCGCATGACAGCGTACAGACAGACAGGCAGACTTCCCGTAGACGGATTTTGTCCCCGTAGCTCCAATAGCGTTCGAGTTATCGTGTTCACAGACAGACAGACACGCAGACATCATTCCAAAATTGCGTTTTTCGGACTCAGGGAGGTCTAAAACGTAGAGATCCGTCAAAATCTCGAGTTCGAATTTTTTGACGATTACAATACTTTCTCTTCGTATACGAGAAAGTAAAAAAAGCTGCCTGAAATTTTCATTTTTTTCAATACATGCCAAAAGAAACTTTAAAAATCTTTTTTACTTGCATTATTTTCAGAATTTATTTAGAATAATATAATGAATATTAATTTGCTGTTCACTAAAAGATGTTGTAGTTTTTTTTCTAGTTATTCAAATTGAGAGTAAATTTTAAACTTCCCATAACTCAATTTTTTCTTTACGTAGAATTTAAATGTTTGTATTGATAAACTCGCAAAAAATAACTTCGGATTAATCCAATTAAGATATTGAAAACTCCTACCACATCAATTTTATTCATCAAATGGAATTCTTTTATACAAAGTTTACGCTTCAAAAATGGAGTAATTTTCTGGAATTTCAGGAAAATACCTTTCATAGTATGATCACAGTCGTAACCAATTTGGTTAACTTTTACTCTACGGTGCGCATTTACTTCGTTCCTCTTAGGATCGCCAACTCTTCGCCGCCAAGAATGGAGAGGAGAGAATATTTGTTTTGGTTGCGCAATGATGATTTTAACGAGTGAGATGTGCGCATGCGCGGAAATTGATCTTTTCATCGGTGTTTTGCGCATGGCGCGATATTACGATTCGTTTTGATTGGTTTGTTCCGTTCATCTGTTTCATGTGATTGGTCGATTCAATCGAATTTGTTTTGTCGGTTTGGTTTTTTTCTGATGTTATCATTTCGTTGCGTGCGCTTTGTACAGCTGTTGTTGATTATGGCTTCGAACCCTGGGAACATTGGATCCCTTTCGACCTACCGTCAGCTTCAGATAGCGGAAGCGAAAGTTGTTTTCTAATGGTGTGTGGATCAGGGATTGATAGCAAGCGGATACCAGTGTCCTAAGTGTAAACAGAAAGTGGGCAATTAAAATAGGTCTGTGAAGTTTTAACTACACTTTTCTCGTTTCTGAACATTTTCATTCACTTTAGGTTCAGAACTCTGTATGTTATTCTGTGTTTTCGCTTCTCAATGAATAAGCAAAGCTACTAGTGTTCCGCTTTGCAGAAAGCGAAGCCACTGATGTTTTTTTAAGTTAAAAAAAATTGCCCGGTACACGTTTGAAATGCCGAAGGCATTGCGTACTCAATCGCTCCTTTTCCAATGGAGCATGCGCGGTACAGCAATACAAATCGCACTGCGCATCCAAAACAGTGTTTGGCGTCAGCAAATGAAATTGCGCCAAAAAAAGTTGGCGAGAAGCAAGTGGGCACCGTAGACTAAAAGTTTACCACCAATCTTTATTATCTGTGAAAACGTGGTAAATAGCGTTTCAGTGAGCAATCGGTCTTGAAATCCAAGATTCCTAGAGCTTAATTCGAAATGAAAGAAATTTCATTCTTTTCCGGGGTGCTAAGCTGTCTCTTTTCGCTTGAACGATTGAAGCAAAATAAAGTTGACATTTCCATTAAAATGGACCGAATTCTATCTGTAGCATTGAAGATTGTTTAGATCGTATAATCAGGGAGATTTTAGTCTAGATATTGTGGAAATTATTCATTTTATCCTCTCTAAAATGTAAAATTTTGAGATGTTTACTGGTTATCTTTCTCAAATATTGACTTAGAGTAAATTTATCATCTAGGAAGTCCTCAGTATCATTGTAATTGCGACCAATCTTTGACCTCTAAGAAACGCGAGAAACAGCAGTTTATATAGAGCAATCAGCCTTAAAAACCGAGATCCCAAGAGCCTAATACAAAATAAAAGTAAATTTTATTCTTTTCTAGAGTGTTAAGCCGTTTCTCTTCACCTGAACGATTGAAATAAAATAAACCTTCCATTTTTGTCTTCTCCACGGACAGACAGAACCAACTCCAGAAATTTATTTTTCGGATTCAAGCGGGTCTCAAATACGGAGATACTTCAACATTTCGAAGTCGAATTTTCCCCCATTAAAATACTTTCTTTTTACAAATTTCGCATACGAGAAAGTAAAGAAAAAACTGTTGGTATCTAGAAGTTGGAACACACACGATTTCGTCGCCAATATGGTAATCTGAAGAATCAAGCGGATTAGTCCCATTGGCAACTCATCGGATAGATCGCTTACGTCATGGCAAGCGTTTCGCGTATTTGAGTTTACATACTACGCGGATTATTATCAAACTTAAAAATATTTATTAAATATTTAATTAAATAATAAAATATATTTTAATTAGGATGATTTCAATTAGTAAAAAAATGACAAATAGAACTTGGCTTTATTTAGTGATTATATATTTTTCCGATCACATAATTGAGAGAATTTTGCTTTGCCTTATAATAAAAACCGTTTGCATGGAATTTTTTATGTTGCTTGGTCATATTTTGGAATTCATCGTTTAGAATGCTGTCTCCACATGCGCGATGGTTTCTTTGATGCGCCGCATTGTTCATTTTTCTTTTTCATATATTTGGAACGTTTCCTCCCAAGTGCAAATATTAGAACTGAGTACGTCTTAATTTTTTACTATTACTTTTTCTGCTGCTTCATTAGAGTAATTAAAAGACGCTGATTCCTTACAATCACTAAGCTGGCGAAGCTATAAGGTTCTCCCTTTGCTGAAAGCGAAGCCGCTGATGTTTTTGTAAGTTAAAAAATTTGCCCGGTGCCCACTTCAGATGCCGCAGGCATCGCGAGCACGATTTCTCCTGCTTCATTAGAATAATTAAAAGAAACAGATTCCTTGCATTCAATGAGCTAGGAAAGCGAATAGTTCTGTTGAAATTCTAAGTAACTCTCTTCGTTTCAGGTACCAATTGATTGATTCGTGATTATCACCAGTACCATTGCATAAATAACTTAATGTTCTTTATTCTACTTTCTTTAACTTGTTGTAATATTTTTTATTCAGGCCCAAATGAAATGTCATGTCACTAACCTAATTTATTCCAGTCAGCAACGGAAGATGAAAGCCCTCGAGGCTATGCGCTTCCCCCAGAACCCCCCGACCGGTCTACTTTTAAAACGGGAGATGGTGCAACGACAAACCACAAACGCGTTCGAAAAAAGTTTAAACTTTAAGCGATTAACTTTTAACTGTGACCGACGCACGTTTGTTTACCAATAGCATCTATTTTGCTTTGGCGCCGTTTTAATTAGAGTGTGTTCCAACTTGTAGGTTTCTGCCAAAAAAATTAAGATTATGTCTCTCCAAATTTTCAATAATCGTAATTATTGTAGGGATGTGGAGGTGGCGTTTTGTGTCATAGGCACAAACGCAAATTTTGTCTTTAGGCAATAATCAAAACATCTTGATTCTGAATCGCATTCGATACCCTTTTCTCAAGAATTAACAGATTTTTTCATACTGTTCCTTCTCGTTCATGAGCCAAAACTCTCCATTCTCCTACTATATCCCGTACGTTGCATTCAGCAATATGTCCTATTGAGAGCAGCAGAAGGATAGATTGAAATCTAGAAGTTGGTGCACACTCTTAAAATGGCGCCAAATCGTCAAAGGTAATGCAAGTATTACCTTCATTCAGCTTTGGCAACTTGGCGCCAATGAAGTGCAGTGGTTAACGTCTTCTTTTGGCGATTTGGCTGTGTTTTAAAAGTGTGTACCAACTTCTAGATTTAAACCGAAGGACAGTTTATACAAGATTTATTTAACTAATTTCGAATTTATTAATTTCATGTTTGTAAAAACGGAATTTTGTAAATTATTATTCACTCGCTTATCAATGAACTAGAATTCTGAAATTTTGCACAAATATTTTACTATTTTCAGAACTTAATTATCAATTAATCGCTTGATTTTATTTAGATTGGTATCGATATGAGAAGTGTAATTTGTTTGGGAATTTGAAAAAAATTTGATTGCAAAAATCCCCATAGTATGTTTAATAACGAATTTTGAAATATGTTAAAGACTAATAAGCAGAAAATAATAAAAATAAAATATCTTTTGAATACATCCTTTTATAAGTACGTAAAAGAAGTAAATATTTTTTTAAAATTAAAGTATGGATGTCAAAACAAAATCGTAAAAAAAAACTGCCGTGCTGAAAACATTTCTATAGCAAAGTAAACCACTATTGAATGTCATAAGAAAGAAAATTCCTCAAATTAAAAATATATTATGAATGTGATGGAATTTCAAGTGACTTAGGCTCAGCTATTATAAACCTCATATTATGAGAGGCATTCCCCGAGATCACATGCTGTTTTTTTTAATCCTACACAACATCTTAATCTTCAGTTTTTATAACTAACTCCCTAAATCATATCTATTGTTGCATATATTTCTATTTATATTTCTACTATCTCTTTACAACCTCTCCAAGATTCCTTGCAAATTCGTTTCATCGTAATAACCAGACTTTAGAGAAGCTATCGTGAAATTGGAAAAAAGTACCAGAAATTTAGCTGCCGATATTAGACAAACATACACAATTTCTAAAGAAAACTAGAATACATTTTGTGTTAAAATACAAATATCTTTTATTCACCTATTTATATTGCATTTACAAAATAAAATAAAAAATAGTTTACGATTTTGATCTCGACGGTTTGAGAGATGGGAATTTAGTTTTAAGAACCTTAGTGATGGAGGAATGATGCTGAAACCTCATTAATCTCATTCTCGAAAGGCTTGCGAAGATACCGAAACCATTTGCCAACTGATGGAAAGGCCGAACGCATTATATACCCAAACAATCTGAGAGATTAGCGCAGACTAATGGAGGGTTAAAGCGAGTTTTTAAAAATCAATTTATTCCTATTTGTTATATTTAACACGCATCTAACAACAGAAATAATAACGACGCACCCACGTCCCATAAGTATCACGATAATTTCATGGAAGTAGATAAAAAAGTAAACGCTTATTTCAAAAGTTGCTAAAAGCAAGTTTCAAAAATGGCTACATTCATTTGCCCAGCTAAAAGGGCTGTCGTTATATTTAATTCCTCCATACCGAATAGCAATCTGCATAAAACTACAAATCTGAGCTCACGTATTTCGTTCCATAAAACCTCTCGAATGTTCTTTTGTTCCACCAATAAAACTAGGTACTGAAGTAAGAGATAAAAACCAAAATATCTAACATAGTCACACAAGGCGAAAGGCTCACCCGGGCGGAAGAAATCCTACTACATCAATCCATTCCTGCTCAACTTTCAAGTCCGAAGAACGCGGGGGTATTAAAAATGGAACTAAATTCGGTTCCATTTATTCCCTTTTATTTATTCCCCTACTCTGTTTTATGAATTATATAGATATAAAATGTATAGCCCCGTGAGTTAATAATTTAACAGGAAGTAGAATAATAAAATGGGAACCGGATTAAAATTTTAGTTTTTACGTGGTTCCGGTTCTGAAAGGTATTGTTACAAACATGGAAAGTCGCTTCCTAGCAATGTGAGTCTAATGGTTGGGAAGAGAGTTTTACAGGGGTAAGTATGGGATGACCGACAACAGCCACGTCTAGACCCCTGACCTTGGCGACTTTGGCGACGAAATATGGGATCTCAAAGGTGCTGGAATCTTCTCGATATTTCTATTAGGAGAGAAGATACGCTTGAATGTACTAGATAATTCCATGTGACGCCACGGCCTGCTGGGGGAGACTTTATAAGGAGAGCGCTTGGATGACGGTGTAGTGTTGATCCATTGGGAACGACTTTAGAGCTTCGTCCGCAGTGCGAGCTAGGAAGCTGGTGAGCTGAGCGTTACTGAAAGTGCAGTTATTGTCGTTATTAGTTATTTGCTGACTGTTTGTGCTGTGAAATATCAAAGTGCTGAACTGTTTATTACCTGTGAATTGTTGTCTGGTTACATTGGTAATCTGTGCAGGAACTATTGTTTCCTGTACCAGTGCTACTTGTTTTCCTGTATATTTGTAAATAAACCTTCATTCTCCATTATCCTGCGTGTTGGGCTGTTTACACCATACACCCACGGAAAGACTTTTGCAACAGTATTTTGCAGTTATCTAATTTAAGTTATTGGAATCTTATATGCATAAAATGGTTCACTGTGCTTTTCTATAATTTGATTTTTCCCCTTTTTAGGGGAGACGGAGATGATTAGAGGGATTTGGACTCAATCTCTGAATGCTTTATTCGGTAGAGGCAGAAGGACTGTTCGATTGATGTATCGTAATCTGAGAGAGGCAATACTCCCACCTCGACATACTCGAATACCAAGACAATGCGGAGCGTCTTTTCTACAGTAGTATTTTGAAGAAAACCTAAAATGTATTTTGACCGTTTTCGTTTCGACCGATTGGGAGAAAATTGATTCAAATCTACAATTTTTGCGACTAGGCCGCGTAACAAATTTAATACATCTAAATCGCTCCTTTTTTACTTTCTTGTATACGAAGAGAAAATATTGTAATTGTCGAAAAATTCGAACTCGAGATTTTGACAAATCTCCACGTTTTAGACCTCCCCGAGTCCGAAAAACACAATTTTGGAATTATGTCTGTCTGTGAACACGATAACTCGAAAACTATGAGAGCTACGGGGATGAAATTTGGTATGTGGTCTTTACACATAATTTGTAGGTTTCTCTCAAATTTTGGACAAAATCCGTCTTCGGGAAGTCTGCCTGTCTGTCTGTCCGCGGTAATGCGAACACTATAACTCAAAGACTTGAATAGCTAGATGGATAAAATTTAGTACACGGTTTTGTCGTCATGAATGTAGGTCCGTATAAAATTTTGTGCCAAATCCGTCAAAGGGTTGACTGTCTGTCGGTCTGTATAATTTACTTTTGAAAAGAATCCGTTGTCTCCACGCGCATGCGTATTGGAAGCAATCTTCTGTGCATGCGAAAGCTATGGAGCGAATTACGTCGGTTTGTCCTTGAGCCGGTAAGAGCGGAAAATCGGTACGCATCTCTTTGAATTTGATTCTTTACCTAGATATTTTTCAATCACTATAATTAAAAACCTTCTGATAGTCATTGGAATCTGGGTAACAGTAGGTTGCAACTTTTTTTAGCCACGCGGGGGAAGGGGAAATAGCACTTCCAGTACGTATGCGCGTGGAGATAACGGATTCTTTTCAAAAGTAAATTATACAGACAGACAGACAGTCAACCCTTTGACGGATTTGGACCAAACTTTTATACGGACCTCATTCATGACGATAAAACCGTGTACCAAATTTTATCCATCTAGCTATTCAAGTTTTTGAGTTATAGTGTTCGCATGACCGCGGACAGACAGACAGGCAGACTTCCCGTGGACGGATTTTGTCCAAAATTTGATAGAAACCTACAAATTATGTTTAAAGACCACATACCAAATTTCATCGCCGTAGCTCTAATAGTTTTCGAGTTATCGTGTTCACAGACAGACATAGTTCTAAAATTGTGTTTTTCGTACTCGGGGAGGTCTAAAACGTGGAGATTCGTCAAAATCTCTAGTTCGAATTTTTTACCGATTACAATACTTCTCTTTGTATACTTCGCATACGAGAAAGTAAAAATGTGTTTTTCGAACTCAAAGACTTCCGAATCTCAGAGTTTCATCGAAATCTCGGGGTCTAAGTTTTTGGCTTTTTCTCTGTATACTTGAGGTTATCTCTCTCTTCAATAATCATAATGATTACAAATTCAAGGGCGTGAAGTGTCGTTTAGGGTCATAGACAGTAACACAGGTCCCTGACGTTCAGCAAGTAAAAGTTGATGCATAATTGAATTCCAGCAACATTCCCTGGCATTTTCGTAAGAAGTCATAAATATTTCTGTATTGTTTCTTGTCACTCATGAGCCGGGACTGAAAAGACTGCTTCCTTCGCTTATTATATCTATTATACTCCATACAGAAATTTGTTCTGAAAAAAGCATTATTTTTCGGAGAACATTTTTTGCAAGTTCGTGTTTGCTTCTGTGTTTTAGCTGCCTCATATTTATTAATATAATCTTTGCAGAAATGGAATTTCCAAATCAATATTTCACCTATTTCCTGAAGTACTAGTGGAGTTGAGAAATTTTGCAACAATATTCTAATATGCCAGATTATGTTAACTTTTAAATGATTAATTTGTATTAAATTTAGATGCCACAAGAGAGGTGCCGTTTATTAGTGCGATTCAGAGAAAATTAATTGCAAGATTCCTTAATATTTATAATTGTGAATTAAAGACTAATAAATAGTAAATAATGAGGGTAAAAACGATTAAGAATTTTAAAATAAGGTTTATAAAAATACGCCATTATAGTGCACAAAAAAGCAGAAAATAAATTTATCGAAAATAGGGAGGTCCAAGTAAAATTGTAAAAGCATAAGGCTGAATTCTACAAGGAAATTAAGCATATAAGGAATATAATTAAAGAGAAAATTGCTTAACAATCTTCAAAAAATAAAATTATATTATGAATCCAATAAAAGTTCCACTTTATTTGAAGAATTTTTGTCAGAACCTGATGAATATATGAATTGCTTTTGAACACCCATAATTTGAGAAAATAATTGTCTTCTACATTTTAGAGCACTAAAATAAGGGTATTAGGGACCTAAAATTTGAGAAAATAATTTTCTTCTACATTTTAGAGCACTAAAATAAGGGTATTAGGGACCTAAAATTTGAGAAAATAATTTTCTTTTACACTTTAGAGTACTAAAATAAGAGTATTAGGGTTCTCTAATGTTTTAACCCTCTGACTGTGGATTTTTTAAATCACTGTTAAGATGCAATATTTGCAAATTTGTTCATATACCGTTGAGCCAAGCGAGTTGTTATTTATATCATTATACGCTAAACTTTATTAGTATAAAATGATCCAACGCTATAAAAGTACTAAGTAAACAAAATAGCCAGTGAAAATCGCAGGGTGCAGCAGAAAATACACTTACTTCCAACCCGCGGAAATCGTGTGATACGCAGTCAGAGGGTTAAAGCACATGTTACAATAGGAATGAAAAAAACGACACGTACACGCCTCATATGGAACTTGATAATATCACAAAATGCAAAAAAAAAATTATTAAAATCCTTTCGATTATTGCTAAAAATAAGTTTCAAAAATTCGCACATTCATTTGCCCTCAAAATGGATTGCCTTAATTCAAAATAGCAATCTTCATAAAAAGACAAATCTAAACTCACGACATTTCGTTCCATAAAACCTCCCAAATTCCTTTTGTTGCATCAATAAAACAAGGTACTGATGTGCACAGTCGGAGGAAATAAAAACCGAAACACCCGACATCGGAACACAAAGGGAAAGGTTTACCCCGGTAGGAAAAGTCCTACGACGTTATTCTATTTCTACTCAACTTCCAAGCACCAGGATATTAAAAATGCATTTAAATTCGGCTTGCACTGAAAAACATCCTTCTTTTTATCTTTACCCCTACTCTGATTTATATGTTTATATGGATGTAAAATTTTTAGCCCCGCGGTTTAATAATTTAGCAGGATGCATAATAGGTTGTTTGGGAACCGTATTAAAATTTCAGCCTCGGTTATCTGGTTTTGGTCTCTGCAGTATTATATGCATAAAAGGGTTTCTATGTTTCGCTGTGGATTTTTATAATTTGCTATCTCCCCATTTCAGGGGAGAGGGACATGGCCGAAGAAATTTTTTCGTCAATCTTTGAACACTTTATTCGGAAACGGTTCAATTGATGTATTAGGAATCAGTAATCACCGGGAAACTAGTAGGATTCTCTCTATTTGACTATTCTTCTCTATTCGAATACTAACACAAGTCAGTTCGCTTTCTGCTTCGTAGTTTAGTGAAGAAAACAGAGTTCACATAAAGGTGCGTATGAGGCATGTGGGCCATTCGAAGAAAGTATTTTCAAGACGTGCCAT
>BGPR01014524.1:6200-18081 GCA_013235015.1 Araneus ventricosus
ATTTTATTATCAAACCATTTAAATAAAATATAGGAGAGTGGTGGGTATACATGCATCTCCGTCTAGGTTACAAGTAAAAGTGAACAGAAAAATCCCTCGTATTCTCTCTAGATAAGGAATAGCATATTGACACGTGATCAAAGTGAATTGAATATTGGGTATTTTAATAAATTACGTAAGAGTTTTAGGGGAAAAGTCTATGTCAAGGAGACGCGTCATTATTTCCGGTGGCATGCAGTGATTAAAATATTCTTTTAGTAATAAATATTAAAAGAGACATTTAATATACCTACTAAGCGAAAAAAAGAACGAAACTGAGTTTCAGAAAGTGATTTTGGAATACATTAAGAATAATATATATATGTATATATTGATATTGTGAAAAATTGACCTTTCTGGACCGGAATATTATTACAGATCCTGTGGGAACACAGGTTTCGAGTACATTCTAAACATACAGGTATATTGAAGCTATATGCATAAAATGCAGTTTTTCTTTTTTCTTTGATGGACAAATATTGCACGTTTTCCTCACTGCCAACTTGGTTTCATCCGAATGTCAATTGCCTGATCTCTGCATCACTTCCAAAATCTGCTTCATTGTCAGGCGAATTCTTGCTGATCTTTCGATTTTCCACCTTATTTGGGATAACTCATTCTCTTCCGAGGGCTTTAAAAACTGAAATAATCTATTAACAACTGAGTTTACAGAACTTGGTACTATATATGAATTACAGTACTATATCAATAGCCTGTAAAAAAAGCAGTCATAGAACATCTCCTCGTTGTCTGCTACAAGAATATACGGAGCACTTTTCATCTAAAGAATCGACTCACCTTGGTTCGTTGTAAACGACATAATTCTGGTTTTTCAGCTTCAGTCAATGTCTTTAGAATGATGCATGATGACTTAAGAAATACAGATTATTTTGGCACAAATGATATTAGAGTAATAACTTTCGTAAATCCACATAATATAGAAAATATAAATATACTGAATGATATAAACTCATAATATATAAATATACTGCTCAAGAATTTGGTAGGAGCTCTTTGAGAATGTCTCTTTATTTTTTTTATTACATGTACCAACGTCTATCAATCCATTTTAAATTCGTCAAATGGCTCTTTGAAATAAACCGGTTGTCAGCCTAACATTTCTATTTGATCTGAAGATGGTTTACTCAATATTAAAACTGCTGAGTTGTTTATCTACATTTTTTAAATTTATCTTCTAAACCAATATCATGTGGATCTTTGTCCCAATATAAAAAAGCGTTATATGCATAATTATTTCGAGCATGAGTTAAGCACATGAGTTTGTCCATATTTAACCTGCTTTTGTATATACATTTTATATCGCGACTTGCCTCTGAACCAATAAGTATTTCATAGAAACAAACACGCATCGACAGTATAAGCTTTTGCGAATTCAAAATAAATGAATTTAGGTTTCAGAAATCAGATACAGGATCGGTCATTTTATGAATGTCGTTATCAAGGGAATTATCAAATCGCAAACATAACAACAAAAAATTTAAACCTCGTTATTCACATGAGCTCGAAAAATATCTCGCAGGCTTTCATCAGATGAAAACATTGAATATCTTCATGGCTTGAATTGAAGACAGATGTGTATAAGTAATCCTAAAAGAGCCTTTAATTCTTTCAAGTCAGTTTTTCTATTTCACTTGATGTATCTGAAAACCACCTTGGTTTTTCAGTTTTACTTTCTTGCATTTTACAATATTCTGCAAATGTCTTCATGTAAGAGAATTCCACAAATAAAAAAGTCGAATTTAAATAAGATATCCGAACTAAATCAACAATAAAATTTATTTACCCATATCGAATAACCAACATGGCGCATTTATATTGGTTTTTATTGGAAATGTGGGGGGAGGTCGAACAGTTAATTCCATTTTCCACACAAAAGAGCGCTGTTATCGTTTATACATAGAAGTATAGAATCCTCTGTATATCCTCCACCTTAATTTACATCAACTAGTCAAGAATACCTATTTTGACTGTCATAACAATGATACGTTTTTGTCAAATATTCAGATTGTGAAAAGTGAACAGGTTCTATGATGGAGCAACATAGCCTGAAGGGGCTTAATTTAAGACGATGTCTGATTTAATCCTGAAGCTTGCTTGCTACCGTGAGCCAATGTTAAACAGTATGTGTGTATTTTTTCATGTTCTCTCTGGCCTATACTAATAATAATCCAATTTAATTATCTTTCATTACATTTTCATTTATTAAGCCAAAAAAATAAATCGAGGAAACTATAAGGATAGATTCTAAAGAAAATATTAAAATTATATAGAAATTTCTGCTTTATTAAAAGTGTAATTCTTTCCATATCTTCAAATCTCTATTCCCTTATTATGCAAAGTTTGAGTATCTCTTCATCAAACTTATTTATTCCTAATAAATAAGTTTTCTGAAAAAAGGTAAAACTACCAAATATTAATTTTTTCCAAATCAAAATATAGAATGGGATTAAAAATCCGTAAATTTTAAGAAACCATAAAAATAAGTGGATTGCAAATGGAGTGGGGTAAACTTTTCATAAACTTTGGTAGTTATTTCTCTGGCATAGAAAAAAAATTTAGTACAAAACCCCGTCAGGTGGCAATATAAGAAGCAACCGCAATGAGAGAAAAATTATAATGTTATTTTACAAACTGCAGTACGCAACATTTCATTTAACGATTAACTGCTTCTGAAGCAGTTCCAAAGTTCGGTTCGTGACCGTCGTTGTCTTTTAACCAATGGTAGAAACCTATTTAAGAGGCCTCTCATTAGACGGTGGACATGTTCCAGAATTTCCAGTCCGTGCTTATCAGGCTACGGCTCACACGGAAGAAAACATTTTGTCATCATCTTATACATTCAAACTTTCTACATTATTGTGTTATGCATGTTTTCCGCCATTTTCTATGAGTATAGGGTACTATCGCAAACATTCAGTTGACACATCTATTGCAATTGTCAGGTTCAAGCCCTCAGAAATCACTGGACAAAACATTAATTAGCAAAACACATTTTTCAGCTAATCTTGAATTCAACGCAGGTTAATTATGAAATATATGACAATGTAAGGTTATAAAAGTGGTTAATCTTCTACTTGTTAATAGTCCTGTTGAAGGATTAAAGAAAAAGGCATTCTACAGCATCTTGCATTTGGGAATACCAATGCCTAGATGAATTCTTTCTTTATCTTGCGGCCGTTTATGGCGTTGTGTTTTTCGCAATGTATTGTTCTCGTGGTGAGAGGCCATTTGAATCTTTGTGGTTGCAATAAAAAAAGTTGCAATTTTCTTTCATTTGTCTACATTTTCATTCTTATATCAGCTTCAGTTGGTGACACTTGTAATAATTTGTTTCAT
The DNA here is from genome assembly GCA_013235015.1 of Araneus ventricosus. Classification (NCBI taxonomy): domain Eukaryota; kingdom Metazoa; phylum Arthropoda; class Arachnida; order Araneae; family Araneidae; genus Araneus; species Araneus ventricosus. The sequence continues at coordinate 9,597 of BGPR01014524.1, forward strand.
GCTCTCCTCATAGGAAAATAATATCATGATAGACGCATACCTCGAAATCGCTTTTCAAATCTGATTAATTTTGATTTCTTTTATGATTTTAATGAAATTTTTTCTTCGATTCTTTCCCACCCGTTTATCCATCTTGATAAATATATGTAAGTTGATGAGTTTATTTTTATAAGGAACTACTATTTCAGAATCAATTACAATTGATTGAAATTCAAAAAATTTAAGAGTAATCGTCCATCGAACATTGCTCCTTGTTAGTTTCTTCTAAATCGTATGAATTATTTAATTCTGATTTATTATGTGCTTTTGAGCCCTATTTGTAAAATGTACAAAGTAGGCAACAAATGTGTTCCCCCAACTTTGGGGACCTAGAATTGTTTTCAGAGGAATTAATTGGTAATTTTATATCTAAATGTCTTGTTCACTAATTTTTTCAATTAAAATCATGTATCATTTAAGTTATTCTTGTGATTTTGTCACGTTTCAAATTTTCTGTAGGCAGTGCGTTAAATATAATATTTTAACTTTCGCTGACTGATCACTATTTGAAGACGTAGGTATAATTTATATTAATATGTTTGATTCGTATAATAGTATGTGATTTTGTTAGCTCATTTTTAAAAGTTGTTTTTAAATAAAATTTCTACAAGATTTTCTTACGCTAGTTTAGTAGTTAAGACAGAGATTTGTTTGTAGTAACACCTATACAAAATTTTATTAAAATAGTTTAAAGTAGAAAATCATTGATTTTCTTTCTAAAAGTTACCTAGATAGGACTAAATATAGTTCATAACTGGTTGCATTTAAATTACTGATGCCTATCTTGAACTAGAGGAAAGCCATAGAAAGCAGTCCATGCATTAGTCTTCATAAAGTTGGAAGTGAAGCAAGTCAAAGAAAATAAAACAATAAAACACTTAAATTATGTTTTCTAGTCGATTTATACAGCAGATGAACGTTGAATACAAATGCTTACCACGATTTCCCTGGTACCTAATTGAAAACTAGGAGATTGTTAAAAATTAAAAACCAGGCTATGGGTTAGCTTTTAAAAGGTGAGAAACTTAATCAGTTGATGTATTTCAACATTAAAGTCTCTCACAGTTATATAATATCCAAAAGTAAAAACACATATCTGCTTTCAGGAAAAAAATCTAATTTGAATGCCAAAAAATTGATATATTTTAAAAAAATAAGTAATCAATTCCGAAAGTTTATACCATGTGAATAACTAGCGTTATGAAAATGATTTCGATATCAGAGAATGTCATGCTGACTTTCTTTTGAAAATCGGTCCTTCGATCCCTAACACAGACTAAGTGATAAATTTGACGAGTTAAGAGCAACTGCGTTGGTGATCTTATTAAAATCGACAAAGCGTTTTTTTATGATATGTGTGCGATCAGGGAATGAAAAATCTTCTAAATGTTGGTGGATAACATTCCTTCTTTAATTATTAAGGTATATTGCAGAGTTTTTTCATTTATCTTATTTTGTTCAACCTGTCGTTGAGAACATATGTATTTCCTCATGTCTTGATAAACAAGAATTATTCCTTGTTTTGCATTAGGGCGCGTAACAGGATTGTCAAAATATTCACCATTGCTATTTTAAGCCTATATCTAAGATTTTAAAAATGTAATCTATAAAAGGCTTAACTACCAAGTTTAAAACCCACTCCTTCATCTCAACACTGGTTCATTTAAAACACTCAACATCCAATAATTTGCTTTTGTTTGACAACATGATTATTTCTTCATTTGAAATTGGCTCTGAACTTGGATAAAGACACACCGACTTTAAAAGGCCTTGATTCCATCGATTATGGCGTTTTTGTAAATAAGTTGGTATATTGCTCATGTAAACCCGACTTATGGGCTTCATTTTTTTTTATGTAATCGCTAACGATGTTTATTTTACTCATGCTGCTTCACATCTGCTTTTCAAGTAATTGGTGTTCCACAGGTTTCTAATCTGCAACTATGCCTTTTTTATTCTTTTATTCCTAATAATGACCTAACTAAGATGTGTTTCTTATGTGTTCTGAGTACCTGTTATTTTCTAATGAATCGAGACTGTTTAATTCAATACGTTCCAATTTAGATGATTCTCTTTTACAAAGCATCTTGGTTGTCTTCTTGGCAGTGCACAAGACAACAAGTTACACATGAATCCTTTGAAAAATATAGTATTCTTAGTTACAGTAATAAAAGTCGGGTAAGACGACGAAGAGTGTAAGATGACGAATTGGATTTTCTCGAAAATTCGGCTTTACTAATAAAATGCCCTGATTCTGCATCATTAGAGACTCTATAGTTGTCAGCTACCGTGTTAATACTCAAATATTCCATTGCTCCTTTATTAGTTTAATCTACGTAAGCGGTATTGTGTTTTTGAATTGTTCTTACCCACCCCTTGGTTGCTGCTTGGCAAAGGATAATTTTCAGGGAGTAAATATTTGATTTACATATGATATTCGTAAAGAGCTGGGATCAAAACGTGTTCAATGATGTAATATTTTAATATTTCTGATGAGCAGATGTCCTTCTTACTTTTGGAAATAATAAAAGGTGAATTGCAAAATGGACGAGTTGTTGAGGTTAAGATGAGGAACCCCTCCAGGCTAATTCATGAGCTCTTTCCTTCTTCCTGATGGCCACTTGTCCTTTTCCATACACTTCCAATTGCACTCTATGGATAAATGAAGATCGCAGTAAAAAAAAATGAGAAAGAGGAAAATGAAGATAAACAAAACGTAACTGTTGAAGGTATTATGGTTTATTTAACTTTCTTATTTTTTTTCTTTTCAACCTATCGTTGAGAACATGTGTGTCTGGAAGCAAACAAGGATTATTCCTGTTTTTAAAAAAAGATGATGCACAGGATTGTAAGACTATTGACCATTGATATTTTATGTCCCTTGTCTAAGATTTTCGAAAGTGTAATTCATAAAGATAGCTTCACCAAGTTTAAAATCTAATTTCTTCATTCTCACCTGAAAGTTCATTCTTAAACGCTCTCAACATTCACGAATTTATTTGCTTGACAAATAAGATTATTTCTTCATTTGAAATTGGCTCAACTTGATGTTATTTAACGACTTTCTAAGGCCTTGACTGTATCGATTTTAAGAGCTTCCTTTAAATAACTTACATGGTATTGGTTTTCATGTAAACCCTGACTGATTGGCTTCATTCTTTTTCATGTAATCGGGCAATTCATGTTTATTTTAATTAAGCTTGTTTCCATATGAGTTTTAGTAAATCTCTTGCGTTCTCACAGGTTCTAGTGTTGGACCTATGCTTTTATTTTATTCATTGCACGACCCTGACTTGTGTTTGGTTTATTACTCCCGAGTGTCTTTATTTTACAACGAATAGAAATTGTTTGAATAATACGTCCACTGCCAAATTCGAATTTTTAAATTCAACGATATTTCGTTATACGAGTTGAAATAAACTCTTTTGAAATCCTTCCTCTTTTTTCTCTGTAATATAGTTTGAAAGCGGAAATTTTATCAGCTGGCTGAGTGAGAGTCGTGGTATGGAGCAAATCGATGATTGTTTACATAATGGGATAATGAATAAAATCACGTAAATATCTCTACAAATTGTCTAGAAACATTGTATAATTCTCATCCTCGTCATGGAAAGCCGGGAAAATCTTTAAGGATCGATCAATATTAATTTCATCCTTATCTCACAGATTCCGAAATGAGACAACGCTGTAATTAAAAATAATCGCTTTTCTTTTAACAAATTAAAGATTTTCTTGTCTTTCCCTGAACAGACACAAAATCTATTAAAATTATCATTTGATTTCATCTACAGACATAAATTGATTTAAGATATCACAATATAGCTAAGAACGATAAAATTACTCGCATTTGGCTGGTTCTGCAATAAAGATTCAAGGAACAAGAAATAGGGTTTTGCAAGAATGTCTATTACGATATATATGTGTTATTACTTCTTATTAAGTTTCGATTATTTAAATGCTGCAAATTTTAAAAAATAAAAATAATTCTTAATATATTCATATTCTATAACATTAATAGCATAAAAAATATACTACAACGATCATGAAATCTTATTAAAATTTACACCTATGCTACTCTTATGTTTGCGCGGCTAAAGGAAGTAGTTTTCATTCTTGAAATACAATTTAATTGTACATTTTTGCGTTCCTTGACAGAAGTATCCGAGAGATTCTAAGCATTTATATGCACGCTTATCATTTTAGACGTTGCCCAAAATTGAGAAAAAAAAAATTAAAAAAGACGAACGAAAATATTAATAATATTAAAGAAAGAATGAAGCATCGCTTTCTAAGTCATAAATTAGCACATCATTTATGTGAGTGGCAACCGTAACAATATTTTTACTGGACCTAGTTGTGCTACTTTCTTTGAGCTTGAAAACATGAATAGAGAAATTATGGTGTTTTGAAAAGATAATGACAAAATTAAGAATTTGAAATGAAACTAAAGAATCATATCTTTAATGAAAAAAAAAAGAATGGTGATAAATTATTTTAAGTTTAGCTCTTAATCCATTACAAACATGAAGATGAACTATATACAGAAAACATTTATGGCAAAATTCCATCTCGTGTCATCCTGTTTTCTCCACATGATAATAAAACCTCTATCAAAGTAACCCGAAAGGATTGGTGTTATTTCATTTCCATGTGGGAAACATTTACGTAAATTTAAATCAAGTCTACAACAGATGCCTCTTTGTTCTCCGAAGACCTTTGAGGATTATTTTCCTTTTCATAATTGACTCTTAATAATTAAACCATTTTTTTTAAAATTTCTTGTTGTGATTTTTTTTTCTTCGAATAAAAGTTTCAAGAACAAACATCGTTGTTCCAGAGGGAAAATCGTACATTGTTTCGTGCCTACTTTCACCGACAAGCATATAGATTACTTCTTTTTCGTGTCATTTGCAGGCATAAGGAATTTACTCAATATAGGGGAGAAAGGATTTGACCAGCGTCTAAATTGAACCGGTACTTCAACTTCAATCTGCGAAATATTTGCGTCTAATTTGGTGAATAATTGCATAAAACAGACAAATTACGTTGTAACGATGTAATGAGTTGTAGGAAATCATTTTCAATAAAAAGCGCCATGAGGTTACAGTTAGAGCAACGTGTCGATTAAATTTAGATGATCAGCAATCGGTTATTTTAACCGAAAATATAGGTATTGTTTCGCTGTTCTAAATAATGTGGAAAATATTTTATTATATCCTCAGATAACATATCCTAGATTGGGACCACAAACAGTTTCCTAAATTGGATTATTTAAATCAATCGGGTTATTGCCTTAGCTAAAGGAATAGATGACAAAAAAACAGTTGATCACGGCTAGTAGTCTTCATAAATTAAGGAATTGGATCATATCAAAGCAAAAGAAAACAATAAAAGGGCTCTAAATCATCAAAGTTGCATCCAGAGCATAAATACTAGAGATATTGCTCTATTTATATCATTTGTGAGAGGAAAAAAAGCGAAGAGGAAGATACAGTGCAAAGAATGCCATACTTAGAACCATGCAATGTGCGTGCTGGTGAGAGTTTAAGAATAAAACATTTATATTTAATTCTGCGTAAAAAAAATTGATGTCCAATTTATGCAACCGGTTTCTTTGATTGGACCGTTGGCGCATTCTTGACCCGGCTTTTTTTCCCAATTTAAAGAGTATTTCATAACAAAGTAAACTTCTGTTCTGAAGATAAATAAACTGCAAAAAAATCTTCTGCTTCTTTCTATTAAAATTCCTTCCATCAGTGCAATAGAAAGAAGTCAAGGCTGTCGAAATTCTCGCGACTCTCCCTCTGGTACATTGAATATTCCTTGCGACAAGATTTTGTGTCGCTTTGGATCATGAAGTTTCGTAGCTCAGCATGTTTAAAATTTTGACTTTTCAAAGAAACTGTTTAATTGAAAATAAAAACAAGCGGAATTTCGCTTAGGTTCAACGTGAGATTATTCGGGGATGGTCATCATTTGGAATCGCGATTCAAGACGAAGACGACGCCCGAGTTTTCATCCTCCTCCAAATCCCACGCCAACCTACCTCTATTAAAACGGGCACTAGAGCTGAACCTATGACTTGTAAGTGTGATGCACCGGTATTAACCTCAAACCTTCTGATTCTGAAGACATGACTGCTAATCCTCGCGATCCTTTATACATGTAGCGAAAAGTATATTCATTTTCTTTTAAATAATTTTACTCTAATAGCCTTCGTATGGTACTTCTCTGAATAATAAAGCATCGATCGAGTAAAGACATTAATTTAAAAGTTAAAACAGTCCTGTTTCACGCATGTTTTTCATCTCTGTTCTTCTGTGTGCAGCTATATTTTCTTCAAGAGACGTCTGATACGTTTAAAGAAAGCTTCGTTGACTGTGAAATATCCTCGATACTTGATAATTCTTCTGATGAATCCATGCAAATATTTACCATCATAAAATATATTTTCATGTTCCCCGACTGCAATACGCTCTTTTTTTTACTCGTTCCTAGATTCATATCAATTTTTCACTTCTGGGGACCAGTTTAACCTTATGTTAATTATAAATCAGGACCGACAGTACTAAGCCGAATAGATAGAAGTTTACTTCCGGTATTTTGTTGAGACTCACCACAATTAAATAAACATTTAATTCACCACTTAAAAAATCAGAAGTCGTAAAGAAAACTCGTAAAAAACTTCCGTTGAGGATAGAGATCGACATGAACTAGTGTCGCCGCCTACTTCCTAAGTCTTCTCTAATTTCTGTTTGTTGCCATTCCATAGTCAGCTAACATTTATTACTTTAAAACTGCTTATATGAAAACTAAATTTAAATCAATAAAAAACATATCTGGTTTTAAAGGTTGATACTGTAAAGGGGGGCGATGATATTCTGTATACCAAATGTGGTTTTTCCTAAGATTCTACATGGTTTAATCTGGCTCTGATGATTTCTTATTCTAGGAGCCGCGTTGCATTCCTGTTATACAGTGTTTCATGTGGAAACAATTTGTGTTTGTGTGGCATTTTATTCTAATGCTTCCATATTATTAATCTTGTGCTCAGATTTGTTTTTATGTGAGATTAATTATTAATATTAGAGAATATAAGTGTTTGAATTTGGGCTTGTAATCACATTGAACCGGTATCATATCTTCAGTTTTTTTTTAAAATATTTAAACTATGTAATTTGTGATGTATAAATAATTTTTTAAGAGAAAGCTCTCACGCTTTCACAGTTTGAGAACAAATGTTTAGATTGAAAGTCAATATTAAAAATATTTTTAAAAAAAAGAATTTTCCCTCCATGCGATGCTTCAGTAAGTAAGAAAAATTGTTTTAAGTCCCTCAGATAGAAATTATGTTTGAATACAATTTAATGTAATAATTTCTTTTAATATAGTTTAACAAAAAAAATGTTAGAGTTTTATTCTGACCAAAAGTTTCCAAGATTAGTCATCAAAGATTTGCTCAAATTGGATGGTAGTTTAACTAATTGTGGCTCATCTATTATCTCAAACTAGAGAGTATCCAAAAGTAGTTATAATCACTATTAGCCCTCATAAATTGGAAGCGAACATGTCAAAGCAAATATAAAGGACATGAATGCTATCAAATTCTTATACAAAAAGGAAGAAATAGGCTTTTGGTAAAAATATTAATGAAAGTGCAAATGAACAGCACATTATCACTGCTGCATATTCTGGTAAGATTCGTAAATGTGATGAAAACTCTACAATTTATAAGACAAACTTGAGCAAATTAGTGATTTTTTAAAGAAACCTTTATATCTCTTCCCTGAATATTGGTGTGCTATTTTTATTTCGTACAAACATTTTGCAATATTGCTTCATAATGTTAATAAAAAAATAATTGGATAAAAGATCAAGTTAATTAATTGATAAAGATCACAATTCCTCGATACAAGATCACAATTATCAGCTTTCTGTGAACGGGGTGAGTCAAACCTCCTTTTCGGTTTCATGATTTTCTGGTCGGTCCTCTAAATGTTTTCAGACTAAATTTTCAATGTAAATTGTGATAAACGTATTGTTTATATGGTCGAAGTTCGGGGTAATTTCCGGAAAAATGCAAATCTCAAAAGTATTCAGTAATTATGGCCAGCGATGCATTATTTTAAATGAGATTATCTGCTGCATCCAGACGGTGTTTGTGCACCCATGTTTCAGTAATGCAACTGAACGAAGTAATAAAACTAGAGAGGTACTGTTTACGAGACCTCATTTTCTTTTAATTAAAAAGAAATTTTGCTATAAAATTACCAGTATGGAAATCAGCCCATATATTCTGTAGATATTTTTCTTGATATAAAAATATGTTTTAGATATTTTTCAAAATATGTTATCACTATAAAAATTAATTATGTTTGAACATACATTTTATTCTCGGAATATATATATATATATATATATATATATATATATATATATATATATA
>BGPR01014524.1:18091-39022 GCA_013235015.1 Araneus ventricosus
ATATATATATATATATATATATATATATATATATATATATATATATAATATTTTCCTGGTTGTAGACATTGAAATAAACAGGCCGAGCAAATAACTACTTATTTTATTATCAAACCATTTAAATAAAATATAGGAGAGTGGTGGGTATACGCGCATCTCCGTCTAGGTTACAAGTAAAAGTGAACAGAAAAATCCCCGTATTCTCTCAGATAAGGAATAGCATATTGACACGTGATCAAAGTGAATTGAATATTGGGTATTTTTAATAAATTACGTAAGAGTTTTAGGGGGAAAAGTCTGGTGTCAAGGAGACGCGTCATTATTTCCGGTGGGCACGTGAAAGTGATTAAAATATTCTTTTAGTAATAAATATGCTAAAACGAGAAATTTAATATACCTACTGCGCGAAAAAAGAACGAAACTGGAGTTTCAGAAAAGTGATTTTGGAATACATTAAGAATTTAATATATATATATATATATATATATATATATATTGATATTGTGGGTAAAATTGACCTTTCTGGACCGGAATTATTACTATGCAGATCCTTGTGGAACACAGGTTTCGAGTACATTCTAAACATACAGGTATATTGAAGTATATGCATAAATATGCAGTTTTTCTCTTTTTCTTTGATGGACACATATTGCACGTTTTCGTCACTGCCAACTTGGTTTCATCCGGAATGGTCAATTGCACTTGGATCTCTGCATCACTTCCTAAAATCTGCTTCATTGTCAGACGAATTCTTGGTTGATTCTTCGATTTTCCACTCCTCGACTTATTTTGGGGATAACTCATTCTCTTCCGAGGGCTTTTAAAAACTGAAATAATCTATTAACAACTGAGTTTACAGAACTTGGTACTAATATATGAATTTACAGCACTCATATCCAATAGCCTGTAAAAAAACAGTCATAGAACATCTCCTCGTTGTCTGCTACAAGAATATACGGAGCACTTTTCATCTAAAGAATCGACTCCACCTTTGGTTCGTTTGTGAAACGACATAATTTCAGGTTTTTCAGCTTCTGAATCAATGTCTTTAGAATGATGCATGGATGACTGAAGAAATACAGATTTTCATTTTTTGGCACAAATGATATTAGAGTAATAACTTTCGTAAATCCATATAATATAGAAATATATATAATATTACTGAATGATATAAATCCATATAATATATATAATATACTGCTCACAATTTATTTGGTAGGAGCTCTTTGAGAATGTCTCTTTTATTTTCATTACATGTACCAACGTCTATCAATCCATTTTTTTAAATTCAGAAATGGGCTCTATTGAAATAAACCGGTTGTCAGCAGTAACATTTCTATTTGATCTGAAGATAGGTTTACTCAATATTAAAACTGCTGGAGTTGGTTTATCACATTTTTTAAATTTATCTTCTAAACCAATATCATGTGGATCTTTGTCCCAATATAAAAAAGCGTTATATGCATAATTATTTCGAGCATGAGTTAAGCACATGAGTTTAAGTCCATACTTAACCGGCCTCTTTGGTATATACATTTTATATCATGACCTGCCTCTGAAACCAATAAGTATTTCATAGAAACACACACACGCATCGACAGTATAAGCCTTTTGCGAATTCAAAATAAATGAATTTAGGGTTTCAGAAATCAGAGCTACAGGATCGGTCATTTTATGAATGCCGTTATCAATTGAATTATCAAATCGCAAACATAACAACAAACATTTAAACCTCGTTATTCACATGAGAGCTCGAAAAATATCTCGCAGGCTTTCATCAGATGCTGAAAAACATTGAATATCTTCATGGCTTGAATTGAAGACAGATGTGTATATAAGTAATCCTAAAAGAGCCTTTAATTCTTTCAAGTCAGTTTTTTCTATTTCACTTTTGGATGTATCTGAAAACTGCACCTTGGTTTTTCAGTTTTTACTTTCTTGCATTTTACAATATTCTGCAAATGTTCATCTGTAAAGAGAAGTTCCCACAAATAAAAAAGTCGAATTTAAATAAGATATCCGGAATACACAAAATGCAACAATAAAATTTCTATTTACCCATATCGAATAACCAACATGGCGTCATTTATATTGGTTTTTATTGGAAATGTTGGGGTGGAGGGGTTTCAGAACAGTTAATTCCATTTTCCACACAAAGGAGCGCTGTTATCGTTTATCACATAGAAGTATGAATCCTCTGTATATCCTCCACCTTAATTTACATCAACTAGTCAAGAATAATACCTATTTTGACTCGTCATAACAATGATACGTTTTTGTCAAATATTCAGATATTGTGAAAAGTGAACAGGTTCTATGATGGAGCACATAGCCCTGAAGGGGCTTAATTTTAAGAATTTGATGTTCGGATTTAACTCCTGAAGCTTGCTTGCTACCGTGAGCCAATGTTAAACAGTAATGTGTGTATTTTTCATGTTCTTCTCTGGCCTATACTAATAATAATCCAATTTAATTATCTTTATTCTAATTTCCATTTATTAACCAAGAAAAATAAATCGAGGAAGACTATATGATAGATTCTAAAGAAAATATTAAAATTGGATATAGAAATTTCTGCTTTATTAAAAGTGGTAAAATTTCTTTCACATATCTTCAAATCTCTATTCCCTTATTATGCAAAGTCGGTATCTCATTTCACTCGAAACTTATTTATTCCCTAATAAATAAGTTTCTGAAAAAGGTAAAACTACCTAAATACTTAATTTTTTTCAAATCAAAATATAGAATGGGTATTAAAATCCGTAAAATTTTAAGAAACCATAAAAAATAAGTGGATTGCAAAATGGAGTGCGGGGTAAACTTTTCATAAACTTTGGTAGTTATTTCTCGTTGGCATAGAAAAATTTAGTACAAAAACTCCCCGTCAGGTGGCACTATAAGAAGCAACTGCACAGAAAATGTAAATTATAATGTTATTTACAAAACTGCAGTACGCAACATTTCATTTAACGATTAACTGCATTCGAAGCAGTTCACAAAAGTTCGGTTCGTGACCGTCGCTGTCTTTTTTAACCAGTCGGTACAAACCTATTTAAGAGGCCATCTCATTAGACGGTGGACATGTTCCAGAATTTCCAGTCCGTGCTTATCAGGCTACGGCTTCACGACGGAAGAAAACATTTTGTCATTATCTTATACATTCAAGTACTTTCACATTATTGTGTTATACATGTGGTTTCCGCTATTTTTCTATGGCGCTATGGGTACTATCACAAACGACCAGTTGACAATTTAATTATTGCAATTGTCAGGTGTCAAGCCTCAGAAATCACTGGACAAAACATTAATTAGCAAAACAATTTTTCAGCTAATCTTGAATTAACGCAGGTTACTTTGCGAAATATATGACAATGTAAGGTTATAAAAAGTGGTTAACTTACTTGGTTAATAGTCCTTGTTGAACGGTTTAAAGAAAAAGGCATTCTACAGCATCTTGCGCATTTGGGAATACCACGCCTAGATGAATTCTTTCTTTTATCTTGCGGCCGTTTATGGCGTTGTGTTTTGTCTGCAATGTATTGTCTCTTGTGGTGAAGGCCATGTTGAACTCTTGTGGTTGCAATAAAAAAGTTGCAATTTTCTTTCATTTTGTCTACATTTTCATTCGCTTATATCAGCGCTTCTGTAGGTGACACTTTGTAATAATTTGTTTCATGCTCTCCCTCATAGGAAAATATACATATGTATAGACGCATACCTCGAAAATCGCTTTTCAATCTGATTAAATTTAGATTTCTTTTTATGATTTTTTAATGGAAATTTTTCGTTTCGGATTCTTCCCACCCTGTTTATCCATTCGATAAATATATGTGAAGTTGATGAGTTTAATTTTTATAAGGAACTACTAATTTCTTGTGAATCAATTAAGTAATTGATTGAAATTGTTAAAAAAAATTTAAGAGTAATCGTCCGTACAATTTCGGACATTGCTCCTGTATTAGTTTCATTTCTAAATCTGTATGAATTATTTAATTCCTGATTTATTAAGGTGTATTTTTGAGCCCTATTTTGAAATGTACAAAGTAGGCAACTAATTAGTGTTCCCCTCAACTTTGGGGATCTCGAGAATTGTTTTCAGAGGAATTAATTGTGTGCGTAATTTTTATATTCAAATGCTCTTCACTCAATTTTTTCAAATTAAAATCATGTATCGTTTAAGTTATTCTTGTGATTTGTCACGTTTTCAAATTTTCTTGCAGGGCAGTGCGTTAAATATATATATTTTTAACTTTTCGCTGACTGGATCACTATTTGAAGACGTAGGTATAATTTATATTAATATGTTTAGATTGCGTTAAATAGTTTTGTGATTTGTTACCATTTTTAAAAGTTGTTTTTAAATAAAATTACAAGATTTTCTTACGCGTGTTTATATTAAGATAGGAGATTTGTTTGGTTACAATTTACAATAACAATTTTATTAAAATAGTTTAAATAGAAAATTATTAGATTTTCTTTTCTAAAAGTTACCTAGATAGGACTAAATATAGTTTCATAAATTGGTCTGTTTAAATCACTGATGCCATTAATCTTGAACTAGACGGAAAGCCAAGAAAGCAGTTTCCATCGTATGTAGTCTTCATAAGTTGGAAGTGAAGCAAGTCAAAGAAAATAAAACAATAAAACGACATTAAATTATGTTTTCAGTCGATTTAGACAAATGAGATGAATCGTTTGAAACAAATTGCTACTAATAGATTTGCATTCTGGTACTCAATTGAAACTAGGAGATTGTTAAAAATTAAAACCATGGTGCGTAGGTTAGCTTTAAAAGGTGAAAATCCTAATTCATTTGATGTATTTACAACATTGTGCTCTGCTGTTAAGTATAATATCCAAAAGTATAAAAACACATATCTGCTTCTCACGGAAAAAAAAATCTAATTTTGAATGCCAAAAAAAAATTGGATATTATTTTAAAAATAAAAACATCAATTCCCCTGAAAGTTTATACCATAATAACTAGCGTTATGAAAATGATTTCGATATCGCGAATGCCTTTGCTGACTTTTTGAAAATCTGTTTTCGATCCTAACACAGACTATGATAAAATTGACAAGTTCAAGAGCAACTGCGTTGGTGATCTTATTAAAATCGACAGCGTTTTTTATGATGATGTGCGATCAGGGAATGAAAATCTTCTCTAACTGTTGGTGTGGATAACATTCCTTCTTTAATTATTAAGGAATACGCAGAGTTTTTCATTTATCTCCTTATTTTGTTCAACCTGTCGTTGAGAACATATGTATTTCCTCATGTCTTGAAGCAAACAAGAATTATTCCTGTTTTTAAAATAGGCTATGCACAGGATTGTCAAAATTATCTACCCATTGCTATTTTAAGTCCTATATCTAAGATTTTAAAAAATGTAATCTATAAAAGGCTTAACTACCAAGTTTAAAACCTAATTCCTTCATCTCAACACTGGTTCATTTTTAAACACTCAACATCCAATAATTTGTTTTGCTTGACAAATATGATTATTTCTTCATTTGAAATTGGCTCTGAACTTGATGTTATTTACACCGACTTTTCAAAGGCCTTTGATTCCATCGAGTATGGCGTTTTTGTAAATAAGTTACATGGTATTGGTTTTCATGTAAACCTGACTTATGGGCTTCATTCTTTTTTATGTAATCGTACAATTTATGTTTATTTTAATTATGCTGTTTCACATTCGTTTTCAAGTAATTCTGGTGTCCCACAGGTTTCTAATCTTGCAACTATGCCTTTTATTTTATTCAATAATGACCTAAGATGTGTTTCTATGTACTCTGAGTGTCTGTTATTTTCTAATGAATCGAGATTGTTTAATTCAATACGTTCCAATTTAGATGATCTTCTTTTACAAAGAGACCTTGATTGTCTTCTTAAGTGGTGCACAGACAACAAGTTACACATGAACTTTGAAAAATATAGTATTCTTAGTACAGGTTAAAGTCGGGTAAGACGACGAAGAGTGTAAGATGACGAATTGGATTTTTCTCGAAAATTACCATTGACAAATGCCCCGATTCTGCATCATCAGAGACCCATAGCTATCAGCTACTCGTGTTACACTAAAAGATTCCACACCTTTATTAGTTTAATTCACAGTAAGCGGTATTGTGTTTTTGAATTGTTCTTACCCAACTTTTGGTTGCTGCTTGGTAAAGGATAGTTTTCAGGGAGTAAATATTTTTGATTTATATATGTGATATTCGTAAAGAGCTGATCAAAACGTGTTCAATGATGTATTATTTTAATATTTCTGATGAGCTGATGTCCTTCATTTTTTTGGAATAAAAAGGTGAATTCGGGTAAATGGACGAGTTGGTTGGAGGTTAAGATGAGGAACCCCTCCAGGCTAATTCATGAGCTCTTCCTTCTTCCTGATGGCCACTTGTCCTTCATACACTTCAATTGCACTCTATGGATAAATGAAGATCGCAGTAAAAAATGAGAAAGAGGAAAATGAAGATAAACAAAAACTGTAACTGTTGAAGGTGGCTGGTGGTTTATTTAACCCCTTCTTATTTTTTTCAACCTATCGTTGAGAACATGTGTGTCTGGAAGCAAACAAGGATTATTCCTGTTTTTAAAAAAGATGATGCACAGGATTGTAAGAATTATCGACCCATTGATATTTTATGTCCTTTGTCTAAGATTTTCGAAAGTGTAATCTATAAAAGATATTTCCACCAAGTTTAAAATCTAATTTCTTCATCTCGACACAGGTTCATTCCTAAACGCTCAACATTCACGAATTTATTTTGCTTGACAAATAAGATTATTTCTTCATTTGAAATTGGCTCTCAACTTGATGTTATTTACACCGACTTTTCTAAGGCCTTTGACTGTATCGATTTTGGCATTCTTTTAAATAACTTACATGGTATTGGTTTTCATGTAAACCTGACTGATTGGCTTCATTCTTTTTTCATGTAATCGGGCAATCTATGTTTATTTTAATTAAGCTGTTTCATATGAGTTTTGAAGTAATCTCGGTGTCTCACAGGTCTCTAGTGTTGGACCTATGCTTTTTATTTTATTCATTAATGACCTGACTTGTGTTTGGTTTTATTACCCTGAGTGTCTTTTATTTGCCAACGAATAGAAATTGTTTAGTTCAATACGTTCACAGCCAAATCTGAATTTTTAACTCAACGATATTTCACATACGAGTTGAAATAAACTTTTGAAATCCTTCCTTTTTTCTCTGTAATATAGTTTGAAAGCGGGTAGGTTCTTTTATCAGCTTGGCTGAGTGAGAGTCGTGGTATGGAGCAAATCGATGATTGTTTACATAATGGGATAATGAATAAAATCATCGCAATATCTCTACAAATTGTCTAGAAACATTGCATAATTTCTTAACTTCGTCATGGTGCCGGGAAAAATTTTTAAGGATCGATCAATATTAATTTCATCCTTATCTCATTAGATTCCGAAATGAGACATCGCTGTAATTAAAAATAACGTTTTCTTTTAACAAAATTAAAGATTTTCTTTAAACTTTCCCTAAACAGACACAAAATCTATTAAAATTATCATTTTGATTCTCATCTACAGACATAAATTGATTTATGATATCACAATATAGCTAAGAACGATACAATTACTCTCATTTGTATTATTCTGCAATAAAAATTCAAGGAACAAGAAATAGGGTTTTGCAAGAATGTCTATTACGATAAAAGTATATGTGTTGTCACTTTTATTAAGCTCGATTATTTAAATGTTGCAAATTTTAAAATAAAAAATAATTCTTAATATATTCATATTCTATAACATTACTAGCATAAAAATATACTACAACGATCATGAAATCTTATTAAAATTTACACCTATGCCACTATGTTTTATGGCTAAAGGAAGTAGTTTTTCGCATTCTGAAACACAATTTAATTGTACATTTTTGCGTTCCCTTGACAGAAGTATGAGCGAGATTCTTAAGCATTTATATGCACGCTTATCATTTTAGACGTTGCCCAAAATTGAGAAAAATTAAAAGACAAACGAACGAAAATATTAATAATATTAAAGAAAGAACAAAGAATGTTTTTCTAAGTCATAAATTAGCACATCATTTATGAGTGGCACCGTAACAATATTTTTGCTCGACCGGTTGTGCTACTTTCTTGAGCTTGAAAACATGAATAGAGAAAATTATGGTGTTTTGAAAAGCTAATGACAAAATTAAGAATTTGAAAATGAAACAAAAGAACTATATCTTTTAATGAAAAGAATAATTTTGATAAATTAATTTTAAGTTTAGTCTAATCCATTACAAACATGAAGATGAACTATATACAGAAAAAATATTTTCTTAAAATTCGATCTCGTGTCATCCTGTTTTCTCCACATGATAATAAAATCCTATCAGCAACTCCGAAAGGTTTTGGTGTTATTCATTTTAAGGGAAACATTTACGTAAATTTTAGAAATCAAGTCTACAACAGATTCCTTCTTTGTTCTCCGAAGACCTTTGAGGATTATTTTCCTTTCATAATTATTCTTAATAATTAAACCATTTTTTAAAATTCTTGTTGTGATTTTTTTTCTTCGAATAAAAGTTTCAAGAACAAAAAATCGTTGTTCCAGAGGGAAAATCGTATTACTGTTTCGTGTTCTACTTCTCACTGACAAGCATATAGATTACTTTTTTCGTGTCATTTGCAGGCATATGAATTACTCAATATAGGGGACAGAAAGCGGATTTGGACTAGCGTCTAAATTGAACCGGTATCATAACTTCAATTCTATGAAATATTTGCGTCTAATTTGCGAATAATTGCATAAAACAGACAAATTACGTTGTAACGATGTAATGAGCTGTAGGAAATCATTTTCTAATAAAAAGCGCCATGAGGTTACAGTTAGAGAACAAGTCGATTAAATTTAGACATCAGCAATCGGTTATTTTAACCGAAAATATAGAGCTGTTTCGCTGTTCTAAATAATGTAGGAAAATATTTTATTATATCCTCAGATAGATTATATCCTAGATTGGACCACAAACAGTTTCCTAAATTGGATTATTTAAATCAATCGGGTTATTGCCTTTAGCTAAAGGAATAGATGACAAAACAGTTGATCACGGCTAGTAGTCTTCATAAATTAGAATTGGATCATATCAAAGCAAAAGAAAACAATAAAAGGGCTCTAAAATCATCAAAGTTGCATCCAGAGCATAAATACTTAGAGATACGTTTCATTTATATCATTTGTGAGAGGAAAAAAGCGAAGAGGAAGTGATACAGTGCAAAGAATGCCATACTTAGAACCATGCAATGTGCGCTGGTGAGAGTTTAAGAATAAAAATATTTATATTTAATTCTGCGTAAAAAAATTGGATGTCCAATTTACGCAACCGGTTTCTTTGATTGGACCGTTGGCGCATTCCTTAATCTGCTTTTTTCCTAATTTAAAGAGTATTTCATAACAAAGTAAACTTCTCTGTTCTGAAGATAAATAAACTGCAAAAAAATCTTCTGCTTCTTTTCTATTAAAATTCCTTCTCCATCACTGCGCAATAGAAAGAAGTCAAGGTTGTCGAAATTTCGCGACTCTCCCCTATACATTGAATATTCCTTGCGACAAGATTTGTGTCGCTTGATCATGAAGCTTCGTAGCTCAGTACGTTCGTACCTTGACTTTTCAAAGAAACTGTTTAATTGAAAATAAAAAACAAGCTGAAATTTCGCTTAGGTTCAACGTGAGATTATTCGGGGAGGAACATCATTTGGAATCATGATTCAAGACGAAGACGACGCCCGAGTTTTCATCCCTCCTCCAAACTTCCACGCTAACCCACTTATTAAACGGGCACTAGAGCCGAACCTATGACTTGTATGTGATGCAATCGGGTATTGAACCTCAAACCTTCTGATTCTGAAGACATGACTGCCATCGCGATCCTTTATACACATGGGAAGGAAAGTATATTCATTTTCTTTAAATAATTCTTTAATTTTAATAGCCTTCGTATGGCATTTCTCTGAATAATAAAGCATCGATCGAGTAAAGACATTAATTTTGGAGTTAAAAACAGTCCTACCACGTATGTTTTTCATCTCTATTCTTCTGTGTGCAGCTATATTTTCTTCAAGAGACGTCTGGATAATGTTTAAAGAAAGCCCAAGTTGATCAGAAATATCCTCGATACTTGATAATTCTTCTGATGAATCCATGCAAATATTTACCATCATAAAATATATTTTCATGTTCCCTGACTGGCAATAATGTCTTTTCTTTACTCGTTCCTAGATTCATATCAATTTTTCACTTTGGGACCAGTTTAACCTTATGTTAATTATAAATCAGACCGACAGTACTTGCCGAATAGATAGAAGTTTACTTCCGGTATTTTGTTGAGACTCACTACGAATTAAATAAACATTTAATTCACCACTTCTAAAATCAGAAGCCGTAAAGGAAAACTGTAAAAACTTCCGGCTGAGGATAGAGATCGACATGAACGAAAAGTCGCCGCCTACTTCCTAAGTCTTCTCACTTCGTTTGTTGCCATTCCAGTTAGTCACAATATTTGTTACTTTAAAACTGCTTATATGAAAACTAAATTTAAATCAATAAAACATATCTGGTTTTAAAGGTTGGATACTGTAAAGGGGGCGATGATACTTGTATAACAAACGTGGTTTTTCCCAAGATTCCATACAGGGTTTAATCTGGCTCTGATGATTACTTATCTAGGAGCCGCGTTGCATTCTGTTACAGCATGTTATGTTTCGCGTGGAAACAATTGTGTTTGTGTGGCATTTTATTCTAATGCTTCTCCATATTATTAATCTTGTGCTCAGATTTGTTTTTATGTGGAGATTAATTATTAATATTAGAGAATATATGTCGAATTTGGGCTTGCACCTACATTGAACCGGTATCATATCTTCAGTTTTTTAAAATATTTGGAAACCATGTAATTGTGATGTATAAATAATTTTTAAGAGAAAGCTCTACGCTTTCACAGTTTGAGAACAAATGTTTAGATTGAAAGTCATCATTAAAATATTTTTAAAAAAGAATTTTCCTCCATGCGATGCTTCAAAGTAAGTAAGAAAAAATTGTTTTTAAATCCTCAGATAGAAATTATGTTTGAATACAATTTACTGTAATAATTTCTTTAATATAGTTTAACAAAAATGTTAGGGAGTTTTTATTCTTGACCAAAAGTTTCCAAGATTAGTCATCAAAGATTTGCCTAAATTGGATGGTTTAATTCAATTGTACTATCTATTATCTCAAACTAGAGGAGTATCCAAAAAGTAGTTATAATCACTAATAGCCCTCATAAATTGGAAGCGAATATGTCAAAGCAAATATAAAAGGACATGAATGTTATCAAATTCTTATACAAAAAGGAAGAAATAGGCTTTGGTAAAATATTAAATGAAAGTGCAAATGAATAGCACATTATTTACCGTTGCATATTCGGTAAGATTCGTAAAATTGTGATGAAAACTCTGCAATTTATAAGAACAAACTTGAGCAAAATTAGTGATTTTTTAAAGAAACCTTTATATCTTCCTGAATATTGGTGCTATTTTTATTTCGTACAAACATTTCGTAAATATTGCTCATATCACACAAAATAATTGATAAAAGATCAAGTTAATTAATTGATAAAGATCAATAATTGATACAAGATCACAATTATCAGCTTTCTGTGAAACGGGGTGAGTCAAAATCCCTTTTCGGCTTCATGATTTTCTGGTCGGTCCTCTAAATGCCTTCGTGACTGAATTTTCAATGTAAATTGTGAGTTAAAACGTATTGTTTATATGGTCGAAGTTCGGGGTAATTTCCGAAAAAAATGTGCAAATCTCAAAAAGTATCCGCAATTATGGCCAGCGATGCATTATTTTAAATGACATCTGCTGCATCCAGACGGCGTTTGTGCACCCATGTTTCGAAGTGATTTTGGTTGCTTATCATATTCCTGATCTGCGCTTAAAATTTGACCACTTTTTTTAATCGCCCTGTATATATAGTATACTATCGCATAGTTCCGATGCATTTAAATAAAATCGCGTAATTATTGTACGCTTAATTTTTAAGGACTGTAAAAAATGAACCTTGAAAAAAAATGTAAATAGTTATAAAATTTTAAGCAAAAAAAGTAAATTCTGTAAATGCTTATCATATTTGAAAATGTGAATTTTTAAAAAAAAAATGTCGATGAATATTTCTGTTTAATGTAACAGTTTTTTTTAAATTTCATTAAGAGTTTATTTGCAAGCACCTTATCCCCAGTGGATTATTCGCAAAGAGCTCGAGAAGCGGTATATTTTATTTAATTCTAAAAACTTCCCTTTCACCTTCAAACCGTAGTCCTATGAAAAGTCACTTCTTTACACGTTTAATAAATAACACATTTTTTATCTTCATTATCTTACTTTAACTTTGAAGAGCATTATTGCAAGTAGAGATATGGTTATCAGTTTTATAAAGAAAAATAATTTATGTAAGAAGCCATAAAAATAATTTCAATAACTAAATAGAATAATGTTTTATATATTGTACTTAAATAGCATATTATTTAAATATAAACCAATATATTTACTATTAATAATCATAATAGCTACATGTGCATAGAAAGAGAGAATGGAGTTAATTAACATAACTTTTAATTTCAGTACAATGTCAAATCTGATCTTATTGTTAACAGCTTTTCGTGCAATAGAAACTGAAAACAATTCCGCATGTAAGCAGCCAAAACAACTTTAGTGTTTCAGCTCTGTTCAAATTATAATCTGAACGAATCTCTCAAACTAAGTTACATAAAAATGCCTACACGAAAGCACAGTGGACAAAATTTCATTTTATAATAAATAGACCATCTTTTTTTCCAATAAATGCTTAGATTTTGGAAAACTGGTAATCAATTAGTAATATTCTTGTTAAATACAAAAATATTAAATAGATAAAATAACTACTTCTCTACATAAATAAACAAAATTATCTTTTATGAATCTTACCGTAAAAATAGTACCGAATGTATGTTATGGCGCTATTCATCCGCAGTTACATTCCGAAATTTCACATCAGAGGTATTAATATTTACGTTCGAGAAATTTTAAAAATGTTAACTGCATTTTGAACATTTTGGCGATTTACTCAGAAACTGTTGAACGCTACTGGACATTCTGATACAATTTTAGGCTTCAACTATAAGATGTTGATCGTGCTGATACAATTGTATTTTATTTTTTACTTACGAAGACAACCTTGCACTTACTGATGTTTTATGAACATACCAGTTTCTTTTTAATATAATTTTTCTCTATCAATTCTTAAACCAATTTCAAGAATTAATCCTTTCTTTGGCATCAATTTGTGTTTTAAATATAAATTTATCTTTGCAGGTCATGGTTTAAAAAAATTAAACATCATTATTCAGTTATAAAATTAGAAAGTATATTGCTAGTATATCACAATTGAACTTTAATTAAGGAAAACATTGCAAAATAAAATAAAATTATCTGTCGTAATTAGCAACACTTTTCGTTGAATTATAAAACAGTAATAACATTTACATAAAATGTAATACAGTACAATAAATTCTTATTTCAATGTATATTTATATTTACCACTATTTTTATTTTCCATCTTCTGCCGATATTTCTGCAGGACTCTATATAAAAATTGCTGCCCTGGATCTTAACCTTCCCAGCGGCGCAATGGAAATTTTGAAACGTTTGAGAAATGCCACCTTCGTAAAACTTAGTTGTACTAGCAAACGGCAGCAATTTTTAACAATGAACATCCCATCTCCCGAACAGCGGTTAGAGAATACTCCGATGTCAAAGGAGAGACATGACAGTGATTTATACTACTGTGGGCTCTGAGGGCCTCTCAATAAGGGGGAAGAAAACGGATTGGGATAGGAGGAAGCAGCAAGTTTTTCTTTGAAGCAAGGTATTTTGAAACCTGTGTAGGGGGTGAGTGAATGCCGGCGGGGCGACTCTTGAGCGTAAATAAATGCGGTTTGAAAAGGAACGAAATATGAGCTGTTTAGACAGGCAGTAGATAATACTAAAGTCTCAGCAGGAGTAGAATTAGAGGTGTGTCCGTGTCTCTGTTATTAATGCTATTATCTTCTATCGAAGTAATACCTTCTATCGAGGTGAGATATCGTCGTCCATTCAAGCAGAGACTCAAGACGAATTCGGTATTTTTGCCCCAAGAACTGCAATTTTAGGAAGGGTAGTCTTTAGACGGATATATAAACTCCGACTTGTTTTATGTTTTGTCATTTCTTTTTGATGTTTACTGCTCGTGTGCTCTCGAATTAGCGTTGCTCTCTCAACTAACGACACGTTCGTTTTTTAATTACGTTTCAAAATACTTATGAACAATGGATTCAGAAGAATACTCAGAATCGGATTCTTCCTATGAGGACATTTCTGATGAAAGTGATTCCGATGAAGATATATTAGATGCCGCTAGAAACTGGTGTAGAATTGACCAAGAAACCCTTGCACCAAACCCACCAAGATTTCCTTTCAGTGGCAACCCAGAACTGAATACACGTATGGACAGTTCTTCTCCCATTGAAGTTTTCTGCATTTTCTTCGATGATGACATAGTAGGTTATATAACGAGCGAAACGAAACGCTATGCAGAAGATTTCATTGAGAAAAATGATTTAACTCCAAGCTCAAGGGTTCAGGAATGGAAAGATGTCGACTCAAGTGAAATTCGTGTTTTTTGGGGCATTATTATTTTGCAAGGTATAGTACAAAAGCCATTGCGAAAGTGGTATTGGTCGCAGAAGATATTGCTTAGCACTCCACATTTGAAGCAACTTACGTCCAAAAAAAGATTCAGCATCATCATGAAATTCCTTCATCTCACAAATAATGAAACAATCGATTTGAAGACTCATCCCCAACTTGGCTTACGAAAAATCTATGAAGTTTATGATGCCATAAACAAAAAGTTCAAATCAAGTTACATTCCAGAAAGGGATGTGTCAGTTGATGAAGCCTTATCATTGTATAAAGGAAGATTGGGCTATAAACAATACCCACCGAAAAAGAGAGCCAGGTTCGGGATTAAATTCTATCAGCTATGAGAATCTTCCAGTGGTTATATTTTGAATAGCCTTATTAACACAGGAAAGGGCATGACACTGTGGATTGAATCTCCCAATTACAAATCTACAACGCAAATAGTTATGACACTTTTGGGGATCTTCTTGATAAGGGTTATTGTGTAACTTTGGACAATTTCTACACGTCACCAGAATTGGCAGAACTTCTGTTATCTCACCGCACTGATGTTTATGGCAAATTGAGACCTAATAGAATTGGTGTTCTCGAAGAAATCAAAAAGGGACTCTCAGAAAAAGAGAAATCATTGGGTTTCAGAAGGGGAAGACTTGTGTTATGAAATACATGGACAAAAGGGCCATCTGTATTTTAAGTACTGTGCATAATACGTTAATTGTCGAACAGGACAAGAAAAGGAAAAAAAAAAAAACTCGCGAAAAATCAGAAAGAATAGTTTTCAAAACATCTCAAGCTATCATTGACTACAATCTTACTATGGGATGCGCGGATAAGGCTGATCAGTGTTTGTCATACTACCCTACTGTAAGAAATAGCAGGGTAACGTAACCTTATACGTTACACCATGCTTCGAAAAATACTACACAGTTGAAAACTTTTCAAATTTCGGAACTCTTTTCTTTAAATTTTTTGGAAAAACGCATAATTTTTTGTGTGCCCATAATTTTTTAAATTATTCATGGAATAATTAATTAGATACATTGTGTTTGAATATCCTTGTTCATATCGGAAATCTGTTATACTTATATATTTTAAGGAAACGAAATAATGGATCAAGTAACTCAAAATGACTGTCATACAATAATTCTTTGTGTATCATCTAAAATAATCAGTGCAGTAATAGTGTTTTCATGTACCATATTTTTATATTACTTGATATTTGCTTATTTAGAGTCTAAGTGTGCTACTTCATTGTCTTGTATATGCAATTATGATAATAGTTTTATTAGTTTGTCATTCATTAGAAGTCTGCTGATTATATAATATTGCATTAACTGCTAATTTCACAAAGTATTTTGTATCAGTATTACATTCAGTTACATTAGCACGTTATAATTTGCGTTAGATACTATTTTCAAAATTTATAAATTTTGGTATAAATTTAAGATATATAAGTATCTTAGCTCATTGCAGAATTATCTTAACAGCGTTTTTCATATATACATGCTTCAAGGAAATATACTCAACGTCCATGTACTCGAAGTTATTGTTGTAAAATAATCTTTTAATTCTGTTCCCTATTTAGTATCACAATATTACATTCAAAGTATTTAAGTTAATTTCACGCGTTTGGTAACTTGCATTTATGTTTTCCTTTACTCTAAAATCTGTATCATTTAGGACGTTTTTTGCAGACATGTTTTTATATCTTTGTTAAAATAATTTCTTTAATAGCTACAATAATTTTAAAAGTTTTATTGAAGAATTTAAATAAATATTTTATTATCACATTGGATATAAGGTTGGTCGGCTGCAGTTTATTCGTGATCATTCCAGTAGCTTATTTTGACAATATGATGCCCGTGGAGCATCCGAAAAACCTCTATTGATGATAAAAATGTGAAACGTAAAATAACTTACTTATGCTTTTAAATATGGGTCTCCATGGGTATCTTCTTTATTCAATTTGGAGCTAAATCTTGTATTGTTGTTTATCTGATTTCTAACATTTATTTCACTCATTTTTAAAAAGAATATGCTTTAATCTTGGCAAAGTATATGTATTACAGTGATACCTCGAGATACGAATTTAATTCGTTCCGTAACCTTGCTCGTATGTCAATTTGCTCGTATCTCAAAGTAATTTTCCCCGTTGATATTAGGAGGCCGCGGTGGCCTAGTGGTAAGGTCTCGGCTTTGGGGCCGGAGGGTTCCAGGTTCGAGCCCCGATTCCACCGAAGATCCGCCGTGTATGGGGCCTGTTGCACGCTAAATCATACGTAGTGGTCAAAGGCCCTCCCGTTGGTGTGGCATGGAAGTTTTGAGAGGGAGGTGCCAGCTCAGGTGTCGTCCTCGTCATCTGACCGAGGTTCAAAATTACGAGGTCCGTCGCAAAATAGCCATCGTGTTGCTTCAAAACGGGACGTTAATATAACTAAACTAAACCCAATTGAAATTATGTTAATCCGTTCCAGCCCCAAAAATGCTACCCCTAATAGTTTTTGTTACGTGTTTTTGAATAAGAAAAATGTATTTATAAATGACAAATATTGTATAAAACATAATAAAAGAGAACGTAAAGCAAAAAAATCTGGTTTTATAAAGTGTACATACATATGTATTTGTATTTTGGTCAATTAAATGTAACTTATACACAACATAAATGCTACTGTATGCTTAAATTTTGTCACGGCTTTTCTCTTCACTGGTCTTTGCCTTTTTCGCCGGATTAAAAAAAAACTGTGCAAGGAGGTTTGTTTCTTCCTCCCTTGCAGAATGCTGCGGAAATGAGTTAGGCAAGTGTCATTAAATAGTTCCGATGCACGGCCAGTTGCAACTTTTTCGGGGTGTTTCTTTTCCACGAACTGTGAAACTCTCTCCCACATTCCCAAGATCTCTTTTATCTCACTTGTAGAGATAGTATCCTCCACCTCTGGCTCTTCCTCAAAACCAATTTCTTGCAGAACCCCCGAATGCTGCTGTGACTGTAACTCTGGTAATTCCTCGGTCGTCAGTTCCTGAGAGTGCTCCTCGACGAGCTCGTTCACGTCTATCTCATCCATCACCAGGCCCATGGAATTTCCCAGAGACACAATCTCCTCCTCCACTGGCACTTCGGGTTCGAATCCTTCGAAGATCCTTCCGGCTAAGACTCAGGCCACAGCTTCTTTCATGCAAAGGTCAGGGTCCTCGTTGTAACACTCAGCCAGGCATGATCAATCATTCTGAGACATACCACGATGTTAAAGTGGTCCTTCCAGTACTCTCTAAGGGTGAGGTTTGTGTTCTCTGTCACCTCAAAACAACACCGGGACATGTGCTTAGTGTACAGCTTTTTAAAATTAGAAATCACCTGCTGATCCATGGACTGCAGGATAGGAGTGTTGTTAGGTGGTAGATAGAGAACCTTTATAATCTTGAACTCTTCGAGGATGTCATCTTCGAGGTTCGGTGGGTGAGCAGGAGCATTGTCAAGAACGAGAAGGGCTTGCATGGGTAGGTTGTTTTCCTGTAGATATTTCTTAACAGAAGGGCGCAAAACCAGGTTTACCCACTGCACAAAGAACTGCCTAGTGACCCATGCCTTCGGGTTTGCCCTCCACATAACTTGCAGTTTTTCTTTTAAACTCTTATGTGACTTAATGGCTCTGGGGTTTTCCGAATGGTATACAAGCAGAGGCTTTATCTTGCAGTCGCCGCTCGCATTGGCACACAGTGCGAGAGTTAGTCTATCCTTCATGGGTTTGTGGCCTGGCATTATCTTCTCTTCTGCCGTTATGTAAGTCCTATTCGGTATCTTCTTCCAGAAAAGCCCTGTTTTGTCACCGTGGAAGACTTGCTGGGGGATGTATCCATTGGCTTCTATCAGTTCGGAAAGTTTTGAGATAATCTTCAGCTGCCTTCACATCCGAACTTGCTGCCTCACCATGCCTGACAACGGAGTGAATGCCAGTCCTTTTTCTAAAGTTGTCAAACCAGCCTCGACTGGCTTTAAACGAGTCTTCCGATGCCTCGTCCGTGTTAGTGCGCGGGGTCTGAGTCAGCAAATCACCGTAAATCGCTCGTGCCTTCTCGCATATGATACCCTGTGTTAAGATATCGCCTTTAAGCTTCTCCTTCTGTCTTTAAGCTTCTTCTCAAACCACCAGCAGTTTCTCCATCTTTTCATGGAGAGAGCTCCGGAGCTTAGAAATTATTGTAACTCCCTTAGCTGGCGTTATACCCTTTATCGACTCCTGTTTAAGCACAGTGCATATCGTTGAAGTACTACGCCCGCACTGCCTCGCCAAGTCAGCTACTCGCACACCTTGCTCATTTTTTTCTATGACTTCATGCTTTAATTCAATAGATATCATCTTCTTCTGAGCAATGACCTTTCCACTCACTTTCTTCGGACCCATGGTTATAGAAAGAAATGTGATAAAGTTGTATGTAAAAACACAAAAAGCGCAAAGCCCTAGAAAAACTTAGCAAAGATGCTTCGACAGCGAGGTAAATAAGCACACTGGGGGAATACGTAGGATAATGCACGAGGCACAAGCGCAGTAAACTGGGTGGGCCGTGTGCAGCATCGCAGCTGGCCGTTCCTCATATCTCAAATGTCGCTCGTATTTCAAAACAAAACTTCGCAGCTCGACAGCGCTCGTATCTCAAATAACTCGTATGTCAGGGCACTCGTATCTCGAGGTACCACTGTATGTCATTTGTCATAACGTTCTATGCAGGGTTGTCATAATTCCCAGGTATTGATACGGGACGTTTAAGTGCTAAATAAATAAAGGATGAAAAAAGTGGGTAGGTAATGGTTTATTTTACTCTGATGAAACAAATAAATCTCAAGCAATCTAATAAACTAAACACTTAGAATAATAAAAAAAAGGTGCAGGGAAATCCTTTTTAACCTAGTCTTATTTTAAAGTTGATTTTACTTTCTTAATTATATCATTTTCTTCTTCCACATAATTATAAAATTGCGCGCAAATCATTTTTAAATTATAATAACAAACCAAAATTGCTTCAGTTGTCTCCGCTGACAACCAGTTTCTTTCGTTGGACCTCTGAGCTGACATTAGGGAAAATATTCTCTCCACAATAGCATTGTTGGCTCGAAAGGCAAATACGTATTCTCAGAGCTTTATAAGACATGACTTCTCATCAATAATCAACCATGATATCTGCAAAAAAACTTCAGCCATTTCTCTTGCATACTCAATTTCATAATTGCCTCGCAGTTTTGGTTGGTATTATTTTTCTCTAATTAATCTTTTAGATATACAAATTGGTTGAATAGAATCTCAGAGTTGCGAATATCGACGTTTTTTACCTATAAATGTGCAATAGTACGTTCTATATCTTTCAAGCAGACTTTAAGGAGAAAACGGGACAAGTAGCAATATGTGACTGAGTAGTGAAATACTGTGACAGTCCCGTATGTACGGAACGTATGGCAACCCTAATTATATGTACATATAAACTAGATAAAGAAATTAAAATACCTTTGCATCCCTTTATCTTTTTTCATTTTACTCCAAACAGAGCTGCTTTTCGTTTGATAATATATAAAACATTTAAAAAACAGTGATTTGTTCGATTTTTGCATCTATCTAGATGGGTTGGACATAAGTGTCCAAACATTCAAATTTTGTATTAAATAGGAACAGAATTCCAAAAATGTTTTTAATAATTATTTTTTAAATTTTCTTACGTTTAATAAAGGAAACTTATTCAGTTAAAAAGGAGAAATGAGCTCATAAATCACCAATTTATATTGAAATATAATAAATTTTACCATAAACTGAGAACCATTTTATATTTCTCCTAAATTTCGAGCTCGAATGAACAGTGTCAACTCTTTGCCCTAAAGAACAGAATGGTATAATCTAATAACAATACCGGCAAAAAAAAGAGGGAAATAATAAAATTATCCCCACAAAATTTTTATGAAAACAGCACTTGAGATGAATTAAGATAATTTTTCAAAAAAAAATCTATCTAATCTGGTTAAGTTAGTTTATCTGGTTTAAGCTCTCCAAAGTAAATCATTAAAATCGTTTGTATCGTTCTTTTTTTCTTGTTGAAATTATATTGTTAAAAAATTAAAATGTGAATCGTAAAATGAAGCAATGACTTTCAAATATAATATAACTAATCGAAGGAATAGGTGGGTGACAGAACAATG
>BGPR01014525.1:0-39019 GCA_013235015.1 Araneus ventricosus
GTGAAGAAATGCTCATATGTTCTCTACTATTCAAAGTATTTATTTCAACTTTTTATACAATGTTTTGCTAATACATTTAAAAATATTATGTGAGTTTCGTACAATTTCGTTTAAAACTCTGCGTGTTAATAAAAAATGCTGGAAAACTTCTTCTTTTTTAAGAAAACTTTTATTTCTTCCAAAATATACTGTATATTTCTACGAAAAGGCATGTAAGTAATGCGCATAAAGATAACTATTGATAAAAGTTGCAAATCATTATCAGCTTTCTGTGCAGCGGGGTGACCCAAAATTACTTTTCTGTCTTCGCTAATTTCTCGTCGGTCCCCTACATGCCCTCGTGGCCGAATCTTCAATGTAAATTGTGTATTTAAGCCTATTCTTACATGATCGAAGTTCAATGAAAACTCTAATTAGCCTTTTGGGAGATATTCGAAAAAATGTGCAAATTTCACAAGGTTTCCACAATTTTGGCCACCACTGTAAATCTAAAAGAAGATTAACTATGATTGTTAATAATAAAATAACGTAAAACCGTACAATATATCGTAAAAAGAATTCCGAACCGTATTTTAAAAAGACGTAAAATTCTGGGAATATTTCTATATTAGTTTAGGAAATAAAATTCATTTAAATCAAGAATCATTGCTAATTCCGGAACGACATTTTTTACGCTTTTAGAAAAAGGTAAGTGGGATTAAAGTATTGAAAACTCCTTGCTTCTGTAATGCAAAGATTGCGAGAATAGCTGCACTAATTAAAATAGGTTATCAAGTTCTAAACAAATTTTTAAATTTCCTGATGGCTTATGACAGATTTAAAAACTTGACTGTTTGAAACATGAGAAAAATTAAACTAAAATGATAATCGCAATGTCATATTAAATGCTTAATCCATTTCTAATTAATGCAAATATATCTAAATGATATTCTGTATTTTATCTAAATATACATACGTGCACATGCGTGTCCTTCCCCATTGTCATTGTCTATACATCTCAGCGGATAAGAACATTCATCATCCTTAGCACATTTTGTCCCTGGAAGTAAAAATTTCACGCGATATAAATATTTTAAAATTCATAATTCCTTATAAGAAAACTAATCACTGTATTTGATATTGTTTTAACTAATTTTTCTAAGAAGTAATGGGGAATCTTGACAGTGAATTGTGAACAAACTGCTTATCTTCAGAAAAGAATTTCAGAAAGTCATTATCAACTTTTCCGAAAAAAAGAAGATACTTTTGTAGGGATTCAAACAGATTTTGTTTATGTAGCCGGCAGTGCAATTTGTTGCGTCAAATTCGGAACATTTGGACAAGTAACATTATATAATATGAACCTGTTTAAAGAACAGAGCTTGAAGAGAAGAATGCGGTTCATTTACTGTATTAAAGCGGTTTTGTACTTTAATTTCTTCCTTGTTATTCATTTGTGTAATTCTGCGTTGTGTAGACTACAGACTGCGCCATATTTCCCCATGGAATTTGGAACATTTCCATTCTTTCTCATTTTGGAACTAATATATTTCCCCATTTTGGAAGTAATGTATTTTTGACAGAATATTTTCCCCAAGTCATTAGTACCCTTACAAGCGGTGGCATTTCAGCTGATAGACCGAGCTGCAGATAACTCTAAGCCTGTCAGTTAGAAAAGCACCCTGTATATAATACGCATAAGTGACAGTATGCGTAATCTGGATATACAAATATTTTTTAATTAATATGTTTGGATCTGTTTACATTCCGCAAGTTTGAGAAATGTGATGAGTTTCTGACCTGAATTAATTTAACAAATGAGCCTTGTGTGAACATTAGTTGTAAATCTTAACTAGCGAACATTGGGTGAACATTAGTTGTAAATCTTGACGATTAAAACTTAATATTGAAATTAATTTGATATAATGATGAATTATAATAATAATTCACAACACGGCAAAACGAACAGTGTCATTTCTTTATTAGGAACAAAAAAAATTAGCTTCATGAATTCCCTCTCCGATTAACAATCGTTTCCGCCTTAAAATATAATCACTTTCTTTTGAATAAATTCATTGGTTTAAAATGACATTATGGATATTCGTTTCTCAACAGTGAACTGAAACTTTGTTTAGAAACAGCGCTATCAATTCATTTTAATAATAGCAAGTATTTCTAGGTGTTAATGAAACGCCTTTAGGGCGGGAGGCTGGATTATGAAAAAAATTGAAAAGTAAGAAAATGCTCAAAATCTCAAAAAAAATTTAGAATTTGAATTAATGTAGATAAATATGAATCATGTTTGATTAATTTTCTGATATTTCAGTGAATATAAACCGAAAGAAAAACTTTTTTGGTATAAGGAGCTGAGATTTATACTTGATATACCATCCTTAGTGGGATGGCTCTATTCAAGTGGATATTTTAGCAAACAAAATTAATTTCATCTCAAAAACTACTTGGAATGCTGTAACGAAATTTGATGCACATATAGAAAAAAGCATGCTGGATAGAAATATTTGAAAATCACTGCTTCTGTAATTAAAGAGTTTCGATATAGCAGTTCAATGTTTGTTAACTCGGCTTATAAGTTTGTCGATTTGAATAAACCTGTACCTTTGAGTCATTACCATCGACACTAGTTTTGTGTAGAGATGCGGTAATAAATACCTGAGTTAAAGAAATGTCCCCTATTTTTTTAGGACTGTAAATTGAAAATGAATTACAATTCGATATAATAAACAGGATTATATGTTTTGAAATTTATTCGTAAAATGAATTGATCAGAAGTTTATTGAAAAATAAGAAGCTAACTCCCTGTTTCATTTCCTGAGTTTTATATTGTCTTAACATATAGAGCATGTGTATTGCGCCTTACCCTTAATACTATTAATTATAATCTTGAAAGGAAAGATAAAGGGAGTTAGTGTACTGTGGCATTTTTCCGTTCCCAGTTACTTTCCTCAAAGATATCTCTCTATTTAATCCCTGGCAAACACATTCAGGCTGAGAAAGCCAACTGGATCTTTGTAAACAAAAGAAACTTCAAGCAATTCATAAAAGCAAAAGCACGTTCTCCAAGTAGATAAAATAAAGCAGCAAATTATGTTTTCTCGTATTTACTTCCCCTCCCCCCTTCCTAAATTGTGTTGCAGAAATTGCTTTGATGTTGGATCTTTTCGTTTTGAAAATTTTATTTTCCTGTCTCTTTTTTCTAAATTATATTTCAGACTTCGTTTTCATAAACGGTACTTCTAGTTTCCTTTCTTTTTAAAAAATTTTATTTATTATTTATTAGATTTTATTAATTTTTAATTTTTTGCTTATTTTACATGCCTTTATTTATTTATTACGTATATTTTTATTTATTTATTATGTTTGTTGCTTGAATTCTATTGTATTTATATTGACATTTGTATTTTGTATTGTATTATCTATTTTTCATTGTATTGTATACTTTTATTATATTGTATTTTATTGCATTATGCTAATATCTGTATTGAAATTTTCTTCCCGCCGACTCATTAAATGCTTACACCTTTGGGTATCTGGATGGTCACGGATGAGTGACAGCCAGATAAATAAGCGTACACTCGCTTTCCCTGGGGGTATAGAAATGGCAGGGCTGTGTTACCTCCCTCTATTGATAGTACGTACCTCCTTCGGCAAGGTCGGACTGTGGCCTGGTGATAGGCTATTATAATTCCGTCCTCAGTACTCGAGCTATTGAAGCGGCTGTCATTCAGGACCCCGGATGCTTCAGCAGGTGCGGTTACACCATTTAGGTAAGCAGGGTCCGAGGGGGCAATTAAAAAAAGGGAGATAAAACTTCAGCTTCTTTGTTTCAGTTATGTTGTGCCGTTTCCTTCTTGTTAAAATTAATATGAAATCTCTTTTTGTAGCTGTTATCTGTAACTTCTATATGTGTACTGTGTGTGAATTATTTTTATTTCATTTTATTTATATTTCTTAAGATAGTACATTCTTAATTCAATTATCGCTCGTTATTTTTAATTGACAAAGTTTAAGTATTAAAAATTTAAATTTTCCTTCGATATTTGATGTAACTTTTTCCAGAATTTCACCATATCTATATGTCTGCTAGATTGTTCTCCTCCAGAGAGGCAACCCGCACTCTAAAACCTAAAGTTTAAGACAGTTTTCCTGGGTAATGAATGTATGAAAGTTAGGGTGCGTAAAAAAAAAACCCCGATTTTTTTTTAAAACATTGCTTCCCAGGGTTTTTCTCATTCTTTTAGGATGTTATAAAATATTTATAAAAAATGTTCAGGAAACAAAATTTTCAAATTGTTGACCTTTAACAATAAAAAAAATTACTATTTATGACAACACTATCATAATGAAAAGGAATAATTTTTTATTAAAACAATAAAAATTGCTTTAGTTACCAGTGCACTAGCTAAAGGTTAAAGACAAAACATGTCCTCGAGATTGGCGCAAGTTGAAGCAAAATGTAAGAAAGCAGCCACTTTATTCATTCTACCATGGCAGCGGTCTGTGAGTTCAGGTGGATTGAAAAATTAAAGCAGGATTTATTATTAAAATAACAAGTATGCAGTCCACAATTCCTCGACAATGCTCCAAGACCTGATTCACGTTAGTGAAACTGTGAGAAGAGCAAGTGAAAATGTTAGAAACGATATAATCCAAAACAAAAAAAAACTAACTTCACTGCACCCGGAAACTGTGTTTTACACTCGGATTCTAAAATTATGGCATACCAAGATAAAGTTGTTTTTGATAGACCTGCCTTTCTAATTTCTGGTATCCCAGGTTTTAAAGAAGGTGAACGTTTGACAGTTTCAGCTATACTAGATGGAATTGCAAATTAGCAAGCAAATAAAGTGTTTGAGATAGTTCAAGGGTGGGAGGCTGTCAGAAAACATTTCTGCTCCATGTTTTGAAACTATAGCTTCAAACACTGGATGGAAGAATGGTGCGTGTGTCCAGTTAGAGAATCATTTAAAAAGGAAGCTACTGTTTTTGTCTTGTAAACACCATGTTTTTGAACGACTTGAAGGTACAGTATGGTAGTAAGTTATCGGCACATCAATGAGTCCGGACCACACTGAGTTTAAGCAGTTTAAAAAAAATGGCCCACAATTAAAAACCGCAAGGATGAATTTAAAAAGTTGCGAATAAAGGACCGTAAAATGATTTTAAAAGAATAGACTGTCTCTTTCCTCTAAATGATCCTCAATGAAAAGAAAAATCTACTTCTTCGAGGTTCTACCTGTGCCGAAATTATCCTAATAACTGTTAGAAGAAACTTTTCCCCGGGGAGTTCATTAGTAAAAGCTTGGACATTTCACAAAGCCAGGTGGAGGTCAACAATACTTTACTCGGCAAAGACGTATGCTTTTTGTAAACAATTGAAATAAGACAATGGTAAAATGCAAAAACTGTATCAAATATATTTGTTCACCGCTTTGATTTTTGTTAAAGTTTTGTTGAATGCCCATAAAGCTGCAGATGATCCTGTAAATGATGTGATTCTTTGAACAGTCTCAGAACATGCACCAGAAATACGACGCTTTGATTGCCGGAGCTGATCTTTTAAATTTTTTTAGACATTTGTGCTATTTGACAGAAGATGCAGTATCATTTTCTTTATTTTTATAAGAAAGTTTAAGACTATGAAAAGAAGATTGCAGCACCCTTAGTAAAATACAAAGCCAATGAAAAATCACTTCCCACTGGTGTCCCCGTTTTATCTGCTTTAAATCATACCACAAAACTGCGTCAATTGGTTGTACCATGGTTGATTTTTCATTTGTTGAGCCAATATAGAGCCTGGTCCCTCAGGCCTGGGAAGAATATTTCAGGTTCAAAGAAATTAAAACTTTTATCAAGAAGTTAAAAGTAGTAAATGACTCAGCTGAACAAAGGGTAGAACTAATGGAAGATTTCAGTCAATAGATAACCAAAAGGGAATTACAGACTCAAAATGAATATTAGTCTCTTGGAGAAAGTAGGGGAAAAACTCCTTCTTTAAGAAGTCAGTTTTGAATGAAATATAAAGCATTTAAAGTAATGACAGGAGATTATTTGAAAGTTTTTGGAATTTTTATAAATTATTGGGACAATTAACTATGTGTTTTTAATCATTTTCTTATGTTACGTGCTAAAATGTCGAATACAATTGTAGATTTTAACTTATCACTGCATTCAGTTTTATAACTTTTTTTACGTTTTAGTAAATTTTTAGGCTGTTATTGAGAACTACAATAACTATCGTTTGGTGTTTCTAAAATGTAACAAGGAAGAATTAGCGCAAATTTTCTTTGTGTTTATATTCTAAGTAAACATGTCCAGAGAAACAAATATAAACCAGTTTTTAACACATTTGTAAACATATAAAATTTCTTAAAAAATACTAAACATTCTACATTTTAAGAGTTTTTTTTAATTTCAGAGCTTTACAGGCTGTCACGAAAAGCACTTCCACTTCTACGGAAACAACTCAACCCTACAAGAACTCTGCTGAAATCGGAACTTGACTTTTTAAGCTGGAAATGCTGGAGCGTTGCACGTATATTGCTATCGTTAAATCTGTTCTTAAAAACTCCTGTATCTTAACTATGTAAATATTTTATCTAATTAAATTCTTTAGTGTTTATTACAGAAGAGCTCTTTTCATTGAATTGATGATTGGTTTACGTTTTCAACTTTGCGGAATTATTCCTTTTTAGATTGACTAATTTTCAGAATCGAACTTACGACTCGGTAACTGTGAGTATAGACATGATTTATTAAATATCTTGTGTTTATATTTCTGATGAGGTTGATTGTCGAGACACAGGCAATCCCTCCAGTTAACTTAGAGGACTGAAACTTCATCTACTCTCAATTAGGACCTAAAGGAAAAGGGAAAAACCTTGGGGAGCAATGTTTTTCTTTTAAGTTTTTTTTGAGACACCTTAATGAAAGATAAAACATGTGTTTTTATATATTTATAAATTTATTTTGTATATTATATTATTCTATTGAACCTTGTAAATTGTTTTTTACTATTTCGTTCGCTGGTTTCTGGTTTTTGATTATTTAATTTATTTTTTGTACTTTATCTTTTGTCTATTATTTGGTTTGTAAGTGTTAATACCCGGATGCAGCCAATGCTCACGCGACTCTAAGTACGTGTATCGGGCGGCTGCGAGTCTAACTTCTCACCAGATCACGAAGTTCCGTTGCCGAACTGTGATGTGCTCGTATTACTGTCTTTATGTTCTTGTCCTGTGTCTGTGTTGAATAAATGTTTGTTTGATAATCCCTGGTCTTATTCTTCCACCTGCGCCTCTGCCCCACTCATTTAACCTAACAGTAAGTTGGTTTTGTTGCAGTTTTGTGTAGTTGCACTTTTGCTGGGTTTCTTCTGTTTCTTTTTATCAGTTATAATAGGCCAATAAATTCAGTTATAATTCTTTTTGTTTCATTTATTGTGAAATCTCTCTCTTTTTTTGTAGCTGGTATCTGTAGCATCTACCATATACTATACATGTATTTTTGATTTAATTTATTTGTCTCCAACACATCACATTTTTATTTCAATAACCTCTTATTCTTTTTAATTAGCAACGCTTAAATGTTTTTAAAAATTAAATTTTCCTTCAATATTGGAAGTAAATATTGTTCTCTATTTTAGCATATTTATATATCTGCTGGAATACTCTCAACCTCCACTCTTAAACCAAAATGTTTTGTCGGCTCTCTTGAGTAATCAATAAATGAAAGTACTTCACAAATCACAGGATTTTTTTCCCGCTGAAATAAAACTATTATAAAAGTTCAATGAAAGACAGAATAAGAAACCTTATTTGACACAAAAGACTGTCCGACTTTGTCAACTCTCCTGAGTATTCAGTAAATGAAAGTACTTGACAAATCAGAGGATTATTCTTTCCCGCTGAAATGAAACCATTATAAAAGTTAAATGAAAGACAGAATCTAAGAAACTTGATTTGACACAAAAGACTGTCAGTCTCTGCTGCTTCCTTTTATCCAACGAATAGTTATTTGGATTCTCTCCAAATGAATGATTATTAGCACAGTTTAGGATATAAACAAGTCAAAAATAAAGCCAATTTTAAAGCTACTAAAACCCAAACCAATTCTAAACAAGGGAGAAACAAGACCTTCATCGATTGTCTGTCTTATTCACCAACGAGTATAAGGTAGTGATCCGAGCTGATAAACGGAAAGAGGGCTAACATCTGCGTCGATATAAAGCTACATAAAAGTGCTCACAGTTCCTTTTCTCAAACAAAATTTTGGTAAAAAAAAACAGGAAGAAAACAAAAAAAAGCAAAACAGACCGAGCAACGCCTGCAATCCTGGTATTTTCTTATAAAATTCAAGTTGTTATAATTAATATAATTTTGGACTCTTTTTTGAATTTTAAATTTTACTTACCAGTGCATACACGTCCATCTCCATCGCCGTAGTCAACACATTTTAGAGGATATTCACAGTCATCATTAGCGATACAATTTTGTCCTAAAATCAAATAATACGAAAGACTGGATAATATTTATCTTTCTCGCGCACACTCCATAAGTATATTTCAATAGGTATAACACATAAAAAGAAAAGGTTAAAGTTGATTCTTGCTTTCTTATAATTTGAAATTTATATTAAAGTAGCTGATGCCCGCAACTTCGTCAGCTTAGTAATAATCTATATGTACTTTATTGTTCGGGATAAAATACTTTAAAGTCAAATAGTTTTAATTTTTTAAAAATTTCTTCTATATAGAATATTATAATTAACCATATTCTGAAAGGGATCTATAATCCTTTAATCACGACAATTTATACATCCACAAATCTAGATTTAGTTAACTTAGAAGGTTAAGTCAGAATATCCAACTTTATTGTCCGGGTTAAGAGGATTTTGAAAACCAGAATTTTTTTTAAAAAATTAAATGGAATAATTTAATTTTTAAAAAAAATTCTGGTACGTGGACATAAATTAAATGCAAAAGAATTAAAAAATATTCATAAAATAACAAAGAAGAAAGAAGAAATTCGTGCACTTAAGAACAATAAAAGCATTGTTATAAATTGTCTTTTAAACATTTTCAAAAAATAATTAAAATTAAACAGAATGTCGCATGGAAATGAAATTGGTGTCATGGTAAAGCTAATTTTTTTTAACTTTAAGAAGATATCAAAATAGATGCTGTGCAATAATATTCTGCGGATCTATTGCGGGAAAACGTTGAAATTTAAAGAAGTTACAATTATTTATGTTATCATTAATTTATGTTCTAATTATAATTTCGAAACATTCTTTCTTAGTGAGCACCTAATACCCAAGAAGCATCCACCTGTCAAATTTAAAGTTTCTAGTCCCAGTGGTTTGGGAGATTCGGTGATGAGTCAGTGAGTGACTTCCTCTTTTATATACTGAATTGATTTTAAAAAGTTAGAATTATATTTGACTTATTTTTAAGGGAATAAGGTTTTACTTACGTGCACACACGTGTTCGCCATTTCCATTGGCAATGCATTTTAGAGGAAATTCACAATAGTCTTTTTCTTCAGTACAACTTTCATCTGCAGGTAAATAATATGATATAATAATTATATAAAGATATAATAATTTTCTGGAACTTACTCGTGCATTTTCAGACACTCCATAAGTTTAGTTCAATCGGTTTCAAGCACGTAAATAATTCATTTAAGGCGATTCTTGGTCTCTTATAATTTGAACATATATTGAAATTTAATATGCTTGAAATGCAAATCACTTAATTCGACTGATTTAGGTATTAATTATGTGCACACATGAGTTCTTCTCCATCACCTCTCCACCATATTAAGTTTCTGTTTTCAAACTTTTTTCTTCGTGTTCCCAGGTAAGTGGTTGTCATCTGCAAGCCCATAATCAATTTTAAATTGACTGACCTTTGTTAGAAAACACTCATCCAAAGACCATAAAGAAATCAATGAATGCTTTCTCAAATATGAATGAATCATTCAAGGAAATTTGTTGATGTGTTTCCGCTATTTGAAAGACTCCCTAGACATAATCAGATATACAATACACACTCCTGTTACTAGAAGAGAAAGCTAAGGTTTTCTCATCAAGTATTTCTTATAACCAAGACAAAGAGGCACAAGGTAAGGTCTTATGAGGTCAAACGATGGTCTCCAACAATGCACGCCCAAATATTTGCACCAACACGTTTTTGGCTGAACGTGTTCAGTCATATTTCCACACTATATTCTTTACACCGAAAAGAAGGCATTTCCCACCAAACGATGCTGTGTGATTTATAATCATCTTTGCGCTACCATTCAAGCAAGTTTCACACCCTCTAATTGTTGATGAATCCCCATATAACTGTTAGACAACTTTTAATTTTGTCCACCCTGTTGGATAAATTTCCATTTAAAGTTGATGTAAGCACGTTATGAGAAGGAAGAAGAAGCTCAGTTATATAAAACCATTATTTGCACCGCGCAATTCATCACTAATATATCGATATGATGCAATACTTAACTGACTACATTTCGGGCATTTTAGACTTGCCCAGAGAAACTTGTTTTAAGAAAAACAAACACAAAAATCAAGTCATTGAGGTGATTTATTAACTATACATACCACTACCCAGTTCTAAATAGATTGAGTCTGCCGTTCTTTCATATTCTAATTTTAATCTGTATTTTTTACTTGGACAAATACCTTATTTTAGTTTATATTTAATTTACTTGTACATCAATGTATTCGCGTCGGCCAAAACATTTTTTATTAGTCTTTCTGAGTTTAATACTACTTTAAAATTTTACAACCTAACCGCATAACACTTACTGCGATTTTGCCAGATTATTAGAAGAAAACTGACATATTTTTGTGTCGCGGTGCAATTCATCCCTAAAGATGATGATGCCCCACAATCGCTGACATATTGTTAAGGAGCATAATAAGCAAACTATCCAGTAATGTCTTTAGCAGTTTATAATTACACACACACTACTCTCGAAAAGAATTGCAATATTTGAAGACATTTGAAGTTCATATGGATACGATGGTTCACAATCAGTTGTGGATGATAGAGGGATGAAGAATTGTCGCAACTCATATATTACAGTGACGATTTTGTCTCGAAGGCATTTAGGGGATAGACCATAAAGTGAAGCAGAAGAAAATAATTTAGAATCAAACATTTTCACAGAAAGCTGATAATGTTTTGCAACTTTCTTCAATGATTTTCTTTGCCGTGTGCAACACTTACATACATTTCAGTAAAAACAGAATGCATATTCGTCAAAATATAAATGCTTTCTTAAAATATCCTAAATTTTTCCACACGATTTTCACTTAGAACATACAGGGATTTCAACGAAATTATATGACAGTTCATAGAATAATAGTCTCTTCATAGACAGAATTCGTAACAATATTTTTACGAAGCATTGAAATAAAATTTGAAGTAAATACTTTGAATATTACAAGAAAAATGAGTACTTATATTAAAAAATGTTTTACTGAGCATGTGCGAAAGATGATATAATTTTTCTTTTAGATTTCAGAAGTCAAACATATTGGGCAGCTTATAAAAAAATGCAAGTCGAACACTATTAAGATTTAGAAAGATATCGGCATTGAAGCGAGCAGAATTTCCGTTTCTCTTCGATAGAAGCTAAAATGATGATGGGACTTGATGACTTAAACTTGAAACTTCGAATTGTTTTATTGAT
The DNA here is from genome assembly GCA_013235015.1 of Araneus ventricosus. NCBI lineage: Eukaryota > Metazoa > Arthropoda > Arachnida > Araneae > Araneidae > Araneus > Araneus ventricosus. The sequence continues at coordinate 11,703 of BGPR01014525.1, forward strand.
TTGTATAAATATTGAATATGTTGAATACCATATATATTTATTGATAAAATACGTAATTTAAATTGCAGTTCCCAAGTAGAAAACTTTATTATTCAATATTGTAAAATTCGAAAAATTAATATTGTATAATACTCTGCTGCAATATTGAAACAGTGTAAAATGTAAGATTTTTGTTATATTGCTGGATATTGGGTTTCAATATTGAGCAATATTGTTCAATATTATTCAGCCTAGTTAAAATATTGTACTATTTATTCCCCAAAATATAAATATTCATACTATTGAGCCAAATTGCTTACTAGATATTGAAAATAAAACTTTTTGCTTCCATGCCGCATCACTTTATTATTTTATCTTAATATAAATAAAAGTCATTGTGGGTATGTGGGTATGTGGCTATGTTCCACATCTCCTCCTAAACCAATGGACGGTTTTCAACCAAATTTTGTACACTTATTATTTAAGACAAGGGGAAGACACTTATGAACTTTTCTAAGTCCAAAAGTTAATTAAACAGTCAGTTAATTAGAAAAAACCGAAACCGTTTTTCCTCCGTAACTTCGGAGCAAACTGTCCGACAAAATATATTTTTATACCATCTTAAAGTTCAAATGTTTACCTTTTTAATGATACCAATTTTATTTCCCTGACATTTTCCCTTCGATTGTTATTAATTTTTAAAAGTTCAAAAATTTTAAAATGCGTGCAGACGATTTTGAAATAACGAAGATTTATAGCTACTCCGTTGCTAGGCAACGGTTAGACTTTGAACTAATTCACCTTTATTTCTGAAAATTTTGCTTATTTTTATAAATATCCATATAATATAAAAAAATGCGAAAGTGTGTCTGTCTGTTTGTTACGCATTCACGGCAAAACTACCAAACCGACTTCGATGAAAATTGGCAGAGTTGTAGCTTGGAACCCAAGAACAGACATTGGGTAGGTGACATCATGTTAAATGAATTATTTTTGGTTACAGATAACAATTAAATAATTAACAAGCGAATTTGCGATGAAGATTATTACTTTATTTTTCAATCAACTGCCACGTGATCCTTAAGGAATGCGTAAACAAAATTAAATGTCACGTGATCCTTCAGAAAAGCGCAAGCATGTGGAATAACTTATTTTTAAAGTCATGCATCACGTGACCTTGCTGAGAAAAGAAATAATCTCTGGAATAATAATTGAAAAATAAACGCCGGGTCAGAAATCTAATGGTAGATATAATATAGCTCCAAGAGTTTTTAGATTAAAATTTAAAAACTAAAGTTAAGTATAACTAAATGAAAATATCGTTCAATATTTACTTAAAATAAGAGCCTAATTTAGTGGAAAGGTTGCCAAAATTATTCTTTATCGCTCTTTTCATCGACATCCAAACTTTTTTGGCGGTTAAATTTGTAACCAAACGATTTAACTAATTATAATAGTTCCGTATCGAATTTTAATGCTTTAAGAGCTGTTTCTAACCGATTTAAATAGAAAGGATTACACAAACCCAAAGCACACGGAATTCAACGTTTTGTTTACTAAAGAAAGAACTAATTCGAGCTTGGCGCTTGATACAGTTGCCAAATAGATTTGGCGATTGCTTAAATCGGAAGGTTACCGGAAAACGGTCTATGAATCCAAAATAAACAAACCAGGATCGTCCATTGACGTATATGATATGGTTGTTAGAGTTTTTGGAATAGGAAGGTATATTTTGTCTTATGTATTCTTTTAAATATTAGAAGCAGATGGCATATAGAATGGTGGATGATATATTCCAAAGAGTAGATGATACCATTGAGTACAATGATGTAATTTACAGAAACAGAGAATTAAATTAGTCGTCCAATTACGTATTATCAACCGTCAGAACTTTTGATTTCCCCTTTCTATATATAAAGAAACATTTGCATTCGTAAATTTAAAAAAAAGTAGCAATTCAAATTCTTCGCGCACGAAGTCGCGGGTAACAGCTAGTAATCAATATTTGTTACTCATGCGAACCATGAATTCGAATTATGTATCATTTGGTTAACTGACCAGTCGTCCTATTCACTCTGTCAGCGAAGCCTTGAAAGGTAAAGATAGATAATGGCAACCAAGTGTGTCTCTATACGAAGTATGATGCATCTCTACATCTTATTTTGAATAGACTTTTTAATTTTATATTTTTAACATTCTGAGTTGAAAATATTATTTGAAATCAAAGAGAGAGCGATTTTCACTAATAACTAAGATTTGCTAGAGGAATAAATTATGAAATTAGGTTCAAAAATAATTACTTTTCAAAATATTGCACACAAAGTAAGTTATAAATTTTTAACAAACATTGACTGTTTTCAGAGTTTAATTTTGTTTATGAACGTTAAAATTTCAACTCTAAGAAAAAGGTGATATATAGATTTCTGTAAAGTGCGAGTTGCTCATGGTAACTGATAATTTGTTTAAACAGGATCATTTTGGCATGTTCTATATTTAGTAAAAGTTGGGGTGGAGAATTTTTTTAAAGTAATGTTTTTTTATAAAAATACCTATTTAGTTTTTTCAAATTATAATTAATATATAGAATTAATTAAAAGAAGTAAGGTGTAGGAAATGATATTAAAACCGCATGATATTTTTAAAACAGGGGTACAAAGAATCAAAACCAAATATATAAAAACTTATCCATGTCGTAGGGTCAATTCTGGTAAAAGAAAACGGAATAATAAAACGTAGTGTTATATTGTTAGATGCAGAATTTACAATATTGTCGCCACTACATTTATCAACGCTGTTAAACGTAGGATTTACAATATTGTCAGCACCATGTTGTTAAACTTTGAACCACTAAATTTATCAAATCTGCGGCAATATAGAATTTGTAACATTGTTTTCGGTGTTATGCAGTATTCGGCTTTTTAATTAAAAATTATTCCATGGAATTTTTTGGAATAAAATCTGAAATAACTTGAATTATTAGGCTAAATCTAATATTTTTATGCCAAAATTTTACTTTTACAATACTTTTAAAAGATTAGACACAGCATTTGGTATTCGTCGGTAGTTACAGTACAGTTAAATATTTCCAAAATATTTCACAATATTGCTGTACTACTGGGGTTCGAGAATAACTTTTTGAAGATTCAAGTTGAAAGAATATCGTTCTTTTTAAACCATCATCATTTTTTTTATCTTAGAGCCCAACAGAAATTAAACTCGCTACAATGCCGATATCTTTCTAAATGTTAATGGCATTCGACTAGCATTTTTATATAAGCCGCCTTATATATCTGGTTTCCGAATTGTAAAAGAAAAGTTATATCATGTTTCGCGCATAAGCAATAAAAATTAATTACCATAAATATTCATATTTGTTTTAATATTCAAAGTGTTTACTTCAAATTTTAACATAATGTTTCTCAAATATATTGTCGCGTTTTCGATATTTTTCGTATAATTTTGCTGTTAATTATGCTCGTTATAAGCAAAAAATATGCGGAAATATTTGGGTTTTCTTAAGAAAAATTCTATCTTCCGATTCCACATGCTGTTTTTAATAAAATATCTGTAAGCATTGCCCACAGCAAATAAAACCACTGATGAAGGTTACAAATCATAATAAACTTTCAGTGAAAAGGGTAACTTGATTAAGTGTTTTGGAGTGAGTCCAAATATTACTTCCTCTTTCATCACCTTCTTGCTGGTCTTCAAAATGCCCTCGTGACCAAATCGTCCCTGTAAACTGTGAGTTCCGACGATTGTACGTCGCACGATTTTCCACAAATGATTGTATACCATTGCATTCATATTACCTCTAAATTTTTCACATTTTACAAATTGAGTAAAACTTTTAAACAGAAGTGTCTATTCATGCTTAAATATGTACGACTATGTAAACAAACTTCACATATTTCTAAGCCCACCTTTTAGTATACCGATTTACAGAAACCTTTGCTCTTACTTTATTTGAACCAGCGCCCTCTATTTCATGGCAGGGGAACTTCTTTTATATCAAAGTCTGGTGTATCTCCTGATTTTATGAAAGAATTGATGTTTTCGTTAGCCACAATGTCTGAAGAAGAGGTGAAGAAGATAACTTAGTTGTGGTCTAATAAATTATCTACAAACAATATGAGGATTCGAAGTTCAAAGCTGGAGTGACACAGTTTCTGATATTTATACCTTTCAAAACAGGTTTCCTGGCTTTTTCAACTCTTCTCAGCTTTACCTCTCTTATGTGCTCCTCTCATAAAAAACCATGGACATTAATAGGTTTTCGGGATGTACAAAGAACGAGCTCCGTTTGATCACGGTGAAAACAAGTTGCTTTAGGTTCAAGCAAGTATCGAGAAGTTTCAATTGCTCAGTACACATGAATGGGACCGCCCGTAAAGATTTTACTCTTTTAGTTTCGAACCAGACTGGTATATACCATTTAAAAATGAAGGCCACGGTGTCTTTTAACGCATCTGCGGGATTCGTTACACTTAGGTACGGTCTAAAGAGTGTTTGCACAAGTGAACCATCTGTAATGTGAGATTGGGTTGGGGTCACGATTCCACAAGTCATGTGGACAGTTGCCACTCTTGATTGCCTGGAATATGTCTAAAAGATATATTTGGTCTTTGCTCAAACATTTTCGCTCCACTCCTAGGGTTGCACAATCGCAATTGTTTGAAAATCTATCACTCGCAGTTTTTCACATCCCCGAGTTTTTTTCCAATAGATCCACAAAATGATCTTGGGCCAGTTGTTTCCCCATCCATGTTCTGAAAAAGTTGGCGGAAAGGTAACTCAATGAAATGAAGTAAACAGAAATCCCATTGCAGATATTCCACGGTATCTCCACGATATTATTCGATATTCTGAATACCGTACAATAATGTGGAGATATCGTAGCAATATTGTGGAACATCTTGTGCTAATAGGGTGGTCTTCAAACGTTCCACAGACGTTCCGAAATTAAGTTTCGTCATGCTTTTTCACAAGGAATCTTTATTGCGATCAAAAACATACAATAACATAACAAAATACAAACTTTTGGCTATTTTTCCACATATTAGCCACCTGCATTGACACATTTATCGTATTGTGAAATCCATTTAAATAAACCATACTGGTAAAAATCGGTGACCAATGAGCGAAGGACCTTCTTGGCAGTCTTCTGTACCTCTCAATTGCTTCGGAAGTTGCGTTCCGACAATGCTGACTTCAATGCAGGAAAAACACCATTTTCCCACCAGGTATCAATATTAGTACCATCCCAACCAACAACGTCCATGTCTTCTAGTGAAATTTCTTGTTCATATAAGTACATTAAATGTAATGTCTTTGCATATCCGGAGTTCGGAGACACATGTACAACATAGACCGAACCAGGTTCAGTGATGATAGAATAATGTTCTTCCTTCCTGTTTCGACGGAATTGCTTTGCTTCAATCCTTTCTATAACTAAGGTGTAATTTTTCTTCCTTCAAAATAAATACCATGTATTTTTTTGGAATCCTGTTGACAGCTGTCTTGTAAATCACGTCTATTATGAACCTTTTTCCTCCTAATTTTAGATCTATCAACAACTTTGGAAGTATCTGTATCAGTTACTAAACCAATGTCTTGAAACATACGATGTTACAGCAGCAGCTGCACGATCAAATGCACCGTAGCGATCATCAATCCTTTTTTAGAAGTCTTCTTTCTCTTTGCCTCCGTAGTAAGATTGTCATAGTATCAATACTGATCATAGGTGTTATTTATGAATTGGACAATTCTATAATAGGAACTGTAGGGATTGACGCCTTATCAAAAATATTTTTTACTTTTTGTACCACTAAATTGTTAACAACTGAAAAACATACTTTTTTGTTGTTGAAATTCCTTGTTAACTCAAACCTATCTTCTACGTCGGAACACATTCTCGTATGTAGGGAATTTATTTGGTTGTAAATTTCTTCGGAGAAGATAAACCGTTACATCTCGGCACAAAATGACATTTTTTTATGAAATTACGCTGGCGTAATAACTCATTTACATAGTTTACTTTAAATGGTTTAAAAATTTGAAAAATTTAAAACAAGAAATATTTCGCCATTCCTTATTTTGAAAGTTCCCATATTCAAAATGATTATCGAAATATCCAGTTTGTTTGCTCCAAATATCCAATTTGCTGTAAAATTACTTACAAGCGCATTTCTTTCCATCTCTGTCTCCTAGATCTACGCATGTAAGAGGATATTTGCAGTCAGATTCTTCAGAACATAATTTTCCTGCAAGAAATTATTCAAACAATAACTTTTTTTTCTAATTTTTCAATAGATATAACATTTCAACACTTTAATTAAATAAAACACATAACACCAAAATTTTTAATTGAAGATATTCTCTAAGTCTTATTATAAAAAAATCTTATAATTTTCGAAATTCTGCAAGTAATATTCAGTATCTTTTTAAACGCACCATTTTGTACTTACGTTTGCACACTTTTCCACCTTTATCGCCAAGATCTACGCATTCTAAAGGATATTCACAATTATCCCCAATAGCACAACTCTCCACTACAAAAAATAAAGCAGAAATTTTTAATTTATGTCAGACTCTACGCTTGCTACATTGATATTTCACAGTACGGTAAAGATTAGTTTATGAGAGTAGTAAACCCATGTCCGGAATTTTTCAGTATGTTGTGTGATTAAATTTCTTATAATTACACATTTTTTTAGAGAAAATATTTTTTTCTTTCATTCTTACTTATGCAGCTTACTTTTATTTGTATATATTTCTTTATCATACGATCCCATCCCCTTCATCTACTGACATTAAAGAATATTAACTTTTAACTTGTTTCGTGCATAAAATATATACCACTTATTTCTCCCCGAATTTTATATATTTCGTTATTGACATTCATCGGGCTCTTAAATACTTCGTTCCAACTTTGCGTAATTCTTTATATTATTATGAGAGAATTTATTTTAATACTTTTACTGGAATGCCATATAATGAAATCAGAGACACGTATATTATGCAGAAAGTTATAGTCAATTTCATATATTTTAACATTTTTCTGTAATTCTCACATTCTTGCAGTTCACCCTACCACCGCTTTCGTGCACACATTGTGGAGGATATTCACTTTCACCGTCCTTTGTTCATTGCTTACAGATAAACCGTTACATCTCGTCACAAAATAACATTTTTCATGAAATTTCTCTGGTGTTATAACTCATTTTGGCAGTTCACTTTAAATGGTTTAAAATTTAAAAACTTAAAATCAAGAAATATTTCCCCATCTTTTATTGTGAAACTTCTCATTTTCAAAATGATTCGAAATATCCAATTTGTTAACTCCAAATATCTAATTCGCTGTAAAATTACTTACGAGCGCAAAACTTTTCTTCCCCGTCTCCTTGATCTAAGCATTTAAAAGGATATTCGCATTCAGATTCTGCAGAACATGATTTTCCTGCAAGAAATTATTCAAACAATATTTTTTCTCAAGTTTTTCAATATATATATATATATGTTATAACATTTTAACACTTTATTTAAATAAAACAACACCAAAATTTTAAATTGAAGATATTCTCTAGGTCTTATCATAAACATTCTTATAAATTTCAAATGTCTGCAAGTAATATTCGATATCTTTTAAAATGCACCATTTTTTACGCTTGCACATTTTTCTACCTTTATCGCCAAGGTCTACGAATTACAAAGGATATTCACATTTATCCCCAATAGCACAGTTTTTCACTACAAAAAATAAAACATAATTTTTAAAACTTCTGTCTCTATGCTAGCTATATAGCCATATATTTAACAGTATGCTATACATTAGTTTATAATAGTAATAAACCAATTTATGGAATTTTTGCGTATGTTGTGTGATTAAATTTCTTATAATTACACATTTTTAGAGAATATATTTTTCTTCTTTCATTCTTATTCGTGCAGTTTTCTTTTATTTGTATATATTTCTTTTTAAAACGATCCCTTCCCCTTCATCTTCTCAGGTTAAAGGATATTAACTTACAACTTCTTTCGTGCATAAAATATACACCACTTACTTCTCCCCGAAATTTATATATTTCATTTTAGATATTCCTTGGGCTCAAACCCACCTTTGTGTAATTATTTCTAATCATGAGAGTAATTAATGTAATCGCTTTAGAGGAATGCCATGTAATGAAATTAGAAACATTTTTCGTATTCTTAAAGATTGATTTTCTTTTACATTTTTCTGCGCTTCTGACATTCGTAAGACTGACATTCTGATATTTTTTTAAGATATTATTCTTAGTATGAAAAACACACTGCACCTGTTAAAAACACAATGTAATCTTGATGCTAGTTGCATTCATGATATTCCTTTACTGCCCTTTTTTCATGAATTTGCTTTTGTTTCACTCGTGACAATCCAGCTGTATTCTGCCAACAATGATGGCATCCACTTCCCTTGCTAGCGTCTCTCTATACGAAAAATGTCCTGATGGAAGCATCAACCACAGTTTTCAGGGAAAAATGCAATGAAAAAATGTAAGGTATTTTAAAGTCCAAATTTCACGGAACATTTAACTTTTCCCCCTTCTGACCAATAGTTGTTATAAAATGTTTATGACATATGTGTAGAGCCCATTCTTAGTCTTAATTATCAAGCTGACAATCAAAGTGTGGTTTCGGTGGCTCTTCCAAATGGAGTGACAGTTCGCTTTTCCGAAGCAAACGTAATTTTTCAAGAAATGTAACAAAAATTAGCAACATTATTCACATACTTTCAAGGTTTTTTTTGTCTTAAATGCATTCAGTTACAGATAAACTATTAAAAGCAATCGAAGAAATCATTTACACGTCCATAATGTCGGATTTCACAAAGATAACTGACGCAACAAGTGCAGAATTATCCAATCTCTAATAGTATTGAAATCCGGTGGCTGCTGTCCGAATTATAAGAGGAAGATAGGAGAATTCCTTTAATAAAACGGTGATTTATGCATAGTAGCAGAAAGAAAAGGAGATTAAGTGTCATATATATCATTAATATATAAATAATAAATTAAAATAAAAACATAGGATGATATGTAAATGTAGAAAAATTATTTTTAAAATTTTCAAAACTAGAACGAAATTGCAACTTTTATTATCAGATTCGCTTTCATCACCTTCGATTTAGTACTATTTTGATTTCTGAAACTTTTTGGTTGTAGGCCAATGTTTTTATTACCTACACTTACGTAGAGGATTTGCTTTTGGTGATAATTGGGTGGCTTCATGGTATGATGCTGTTCCCTTTTGTAAGCCCACCCACTGCCTCATGGTTACCTACAGATGAAAGTGCAAGCAAATGTCATCTGTCAAAATACCATCTTCAATTACAACTGCGTAACACACCCAACGGTATTACAAAGTGTGTGCCCATAGTCAAACTTATGGAATTTCTGTTCTAGCTTTTCACATTAGCTTTCATGTTCCCTAAACGGTTTGAAAATTTCAATTCCTGCAACTTTTGTTCTCACCTCAATTGTAATTGGTGCTAATATGTAATTAGCAGCTCTACAGCCCAATTTCGCTTTCTAAAATTCTTCAAAATTGCAGGTGTTTTCCGTTAAGAATCTCCGTTGTGAACTTCTTGACATAAGGTTCTCTATAGACACTTTTGTTTCTCATTGCTTGCCCTTCAAATTCATATATAATTCATGACTGTAAAATGAAGATGACCAAGAGTGTAAAATGATGATGACCATGGTTGTTTAAAACTGAATGATAAAACACATCAAAACGCCATTTCCTTTTTTTATTTAATCTTCTAATTATCGTTGAACACTTTTACAACTAGGATACATTTATTTTTTTTATATTAAATATATTCGATGAACGTGAGCCAAGCTAAAAAGAAAAAAATGAAATGAATTTTAGGTGAATTTTTAACCAGAAGTTGTGCGAAAATATTTTATTAACCTGATATATATTGAGAAATTCAACTTTGGTTGCCTCATACCTTTGTATATTTATTACTACACTGGCAAAAAAATTAAATGGGGCAGAGATTAAAATATACTGTATATTAATGCTGTTGAGGGAAGTCCAATGAAAGGCAGTCGGTTGGTAGCTCAAGGTTAGCGCTACAGTCTAATATATAGTCTACACATTTCGCTCCAAAGAAAATACGCATTTTGCTCCTTTCCTTTCAGAAAGTGAGAAAAAGGATGCAAGTGTTGACTTAAATTCTAATTTAAAGGATTGTGAGAGTTTTTGGATTTAATTTTTTGTTTTGGAAAGTGTTCCATGTCTTTCAGAAGGTATTTAATGGATTGTGAGAAATGATATTCGATCAGGAAAATGGAATTAGTACAGATGTTCACTCTGTAAAGGCCTATATGTAGTCGAAAGTGGAAATACACTGGTGCTGTATGAACATAACCAGATCAACATCGAAACTTCGAGTCAAAGACCGTAATTTTGGAACAGCTGCTGAAAGAAATCGTCTGCAGATGTGAGCCCTTATTGCAAGGGAGTCTGGTGCAATTACACGAACTCGACCATTCTGGTATACACTGAGGGCGTGCTGCATAAACGAGGGTTGCTTGAAAGGAAGCCCATGAATGCCACCCTCTAATTCCAGCTGAAAAATGCGCGAATGCTAAGAAATGCTAAGTAAATCTTGATTGAAGTATCAGGCTCTGGAGCATAAATCTTTTTGCTGATGAGTCTCATTTTTATCTTGTGATTAATCCCAGATGCGTTATAATTTGCAGTGAGAGAAATATGCCCCCAAAGCCTAAAAATATTGGTGAAAGGCATTGGTTCAAAAGTGGGTGAATCATGGAACGGGGGTTGAATTGTTTTAAAAGGTCACAATTTCCAATCCATCTCTACTAATAATAAAGGATAATGTGTGTGTGTTTTTCCGCTCTACAGGGAATTACAATTTGCGAAAATATAATTTGAAGGGTGGAAATGTGCACCACGGGGCCTTTTTTGAAATTTTAATTAGAATTTTAATTAATTAAAAATTAAACGAAATTTTAGAATTTTTCCTTAATAACTTTTGACGCCATTTGAAAGTGAAGACAATTACCTTTTCAATGACATAAATTAAGTTTCAGTAGAAGTTTTTCTCTAATTTTAATAAATTTTTAATCTAATAATATTTTTTGGTATAATTTACAACAACACTTTTCATTGTTGCAACGTAATTCAAACCGTTTTCATTATTCCATTGTTTAAGCAAATACTTAATTACGTGTTTCTGTTTCTTTGTTGGAAGATGAGGTAATATCTCAAAGCATTTTGCTTTCATATTTTATTTCATCAAAATTTTGTGAAATCAATAAACCACTTCTCTGAGATTTTACGTAGGGGGAACATAGGGGCATTGATACGCTTTTTATTTGGAAAGCTAAAAAAGTATTTTACCAACTGAAATAATTAGAATTAATAAGCTATATTTATGGATTTGTTAATCTAATATATGATTTCAATCGAATTTTGGTTATTAATGAAATAATAAAATACTCATTACACTTTATTCCTGAAAACGGATTTGTATCGATCTGCCCCATACCAGGTTTCATTGATACACACGGAAATATCGAAAGTAATGATGATTAATAAGTGTGAGATCAAAACAAAATTTGTTTTATCAATAATATTTGCATTCCAATTCAGAGTTTAAAAATTTAACAAAGTAGCAAACTTTTATTTTAATCAAAATTCAACACTTTTAATGAGACTGGAAAAACCACAATAATGCCTCAGAAAGTAATTTATCTCTACAAATAATACAGGAGAATGCGTTTGTGTGTGTGTGTCTAAAAATACTTTGGAGAGAGAGAATGCGTACCTCGAAGCCGTTTTTTAAAATTTTAATGAATTAAAAATTAAGGGAAATTTTTGTGTTCTTCCTTGACGACTTACAAAAAAATAGGACAAAAATAATTTTCACACCATCGGCAAAAAAAATATTTTTTCGATTATATTAATTAAGTTTCCGTACAATTTTTATCTCCAATCTTAATAAATTCGAAAAAGAATTTTAAACTTAATTTACAACAATTCTTTTCATTTTTAAAATGAAATTCAAACTGCTTTCATAGTTTAAACAAATACTTAATTGCGTATTTCTCTTACATAGTTTTTATATTTGTTTTTTCATTTATGAAGACGGCGTTGCAAAGTAGTTGCTGTTAAGGCACATTGATGCACACAGAAGACGCGTATCAATATGCTCTGGAGTCAATTGTATCAATCTGCCCAAAGATACTTTTCTTACATAAATCAAGTGGTCAAGCAAAATCAACGCTAAAAACCTCAAAACTTAATATAGTTCAGAAAAATAAACGTTTCTTCCTACCTTTGGAGTAGTTTTCATGGCAAGAAAAAGTAATTAGTTAAAAAAAATCACACAACTCACTTAGAGAAAAATTTACTTAGACGAGAATATTAGCGGTTCGAATCATTTGTAAATTAACTTTTGACTCAACTTGGCCGAAAAATATACCTTGTGCTAAGGTGGTGGCTACATTGACATATATGTGAGGGGATAGGAACATATTGAGCCATTCCAATCATCAAAATCTAGAATCTGTATCAATGTTCCCGCGTATCAATCTACCCCATCTTCACCTATATTAAGAAATATATCCAATAATCTGAGTGATTACGGTTGCTATGTTTTTTTCTTCTCTGCATGTTTTAATGCAGCTAACATGCCACTGGCCATAAAGTGTGCTGTGCCATTTTAATGGTGAATCGAAGAAAGTGAAGTTGGAGCCGACAACGTGCAATTAGATGTTACTTGACTCCATTAGGGACATTTATGTAGACACTGAACAGAACAGGTGCAAGCCATTAAAATAACATGTGTTTAATATCTATGACAATCTGAATTTTAAAATTACTTTGTTAATAGAATCATGAATATAAAATAATGCAAGATTCAATTGAAATCATATTCTCTGCGAGCAAGCTGGTACCCGAAGGTGGCTAGTATTTAATTATCCAAATTCGAATGGTTAAAAGATACAGAGATAAGGTTCTTGGTCATCGTCTCAGATTGTTTAGGAGTACAAATCTCAATAAATTTTCATAATGGACGATAATTCGCACTCACATAGCTATGCATTGGTAACAGGTTATTTAAAGGGCGAAAGAATACAACAGGTGGAGTGGCCCGCGTATTCTTCAGATTTAAATATGAAATAACATGTATGGAATGCAATAGGACACCAACTTTCGTCACTCTGATCCCTTATAGCACTTCCCAGGAGCTTCGAGGGTGCTACTCTTTATGAATACATTTGTTACCAAGTCACTCCTGGAAATCTAATATATGACTTGACAAATCGCTAAAAAGCTTGCATTTCGGCAAGGGATGAGCACACATCTTAACTTTATTTATGCATCTCCAAAAATTGCAACGCCAAATTTTCCCAATTCACCCCCACTCTTACAGAAAATATTTCTTATTTTCTTATCTAAATTTATTTTTTATAGAAATTGGCGATCCTGGAACTGTAAAATATGTTGGATATGAGAAAGATGTTGCGCAAGTTGTATAATCTTCGCTGTAAAATCATTCAGTTTTATCAGTTCTTATGGTATCGTTAATTTTTCCAGTGAGTGTACCCTTATCTTTTTTCTTCGGATTTTTTTTATTTTTTTTATTTTTCCTTACTTGCAGATATGGGCATCACAATATACATAATCGCAGATAAGAACACGCAATCTGTTTTGGTCTTAATTTTATAAAGCAATGAAAAACCTTATTATTTATATATGAGGATTGCAGACTTCTAACGAACCTTAATATACACAAAAATAAATCTACGATCACCTCACGGCTTGCCGAAAAGAATTTAATCAAAACTTATAATTTTTAACATTATTTAAAATTAAAGTGTGAAACTTTTGCTGATACGGTTTTTTTCTCCGTCTTTTATTGAAAAGCAATTAAATGATGATGATTAATTATACAAACTTAAAGAAAAGTTATTAATATAAGCAGATTATAATCATTTGTATCCGTTTGAATTTTCAGTTGCATATAATAGACTGTTTCAAATAGAAACTCACCTACGCACTTTCCATTCTTTTCATGAAATCCGGGTTTGCAAAGGCATATTTTACTTTTTCCATACCGGTTATATTGGAATATGCATTTTGTACCTGGGCCGCAATTACAAGCTGAAAGTAGAAATAAATTTTTAATAATGTAATTTAAGGAAGGCATGCAATAAGACTTTTTGCATACAGTGTGTTCAAAAATATTTGTTGCAAATAACACGTTTTGATGCTAAAAATCGCTGTTGAAATTAAATATGGATAACGCTATATTGGGTGAGTTTGGCTCATTCTCTCACCATCACAATCATTAGATATATGAATGCAGGATTTCTTCCTAAGGGGACACGTGAAACGTATTATGCACCTTGTGATACCATTGAAGTACCCATATTGATTCCATTCAAGTTCTCATCGCCAGACTGCCAGTAATGGGGTTTGTATCAATGTCACTATTTTTAGAATCTTCTGGAAAGCCCTCTACTATATCTATCGCAATTAAAAATATCATTATCTGTTAAATCTACCAATATTGCGACGTTTATTTGACTAGACAATACTCCCAACTTATTCCAACGTTTCTTTCTTTTAAATGCTGCATTTTTTAGAGTATATTTTATGATATAAAAAGTTCACTTTCTTTTTGTCAGTCATATTTTTGTCTTGAAGAGATATTTTCCGGCCACGTTATGTTTTGATGACTTTTGATAAAGCCTTTTATATAAGAAGCCGATAAAACTGCACTAATAATAAAAGTGAATGTGTGTGTTTCTGTTTGTATGTCTCTTGAAGCCCCATGTCTATCAAACTGGTACATTGCTGTAATGGCATCAGGAACAGTGTATAGGGCGTTGTTCTATCTCTTGGAACTCTATATTGTAGATCGTTTGACATACAGTAGCCAAATGGCGCGATGTTTGCAGTATTTTCGCGCAATGCAGCAAAGTATATTCGTCTAGTATCTGGCGCAAATAAGCATTGACGGATGGGAATATGAACCTCTCAGCATATTTTTTTAGATAAAATCAATAGAACTTTGATATAGTTGGTTAATATTGTCTCGGCAGTCGTTGATTGATTATAGTGTTATAGATTTTGTTTTCAGTAACACATAGTAAATAAAACCCATCTGAGAAGAGAATAATGACGGTTAAGATAATTCTATTTAGATTGATGTTGATTGATGGTTCGTGGGAGTTTCTCAAGTTTCTCGTGGTAGCGTTTGATTCGTTGTGAAAGTAATTTCAATAAAGACCTTGCGAAACGTTGGCGAACCATTCGGCTCAAAAGTGTGTCCACGCCTTTAAGCATGATTAGTTTAGTTTGTTTAGACCCTTTTAGTTATATTAAGGTCCCGTTTTGAAGCAACACAAGGGCTGTTTTGGGACGAACCTCGTAGTATGATTAGTATTCATACTGATATAAAAATGCTAATATAAAATGAAAGAAATGTAACACACTTTAGGGAATAAGAAAAAAAATTCTTAATATATAAAATTCAATGCCTGTTTGTTTGCACCTCTGGACAGATTGGAACGAAATTCGGTACATATGTTCTTTAGTACCTACAAAAATTAACTACGCAATTCAAAAGTTTTTAACTCCACCTAAACAGGGTGAAAGGGGTTTTAAAAAATTTAGCGTTTTTCTGCCATAATCTTGGAACTTATCATAGCTCAGAAACCATTTTTATACCCTCTTAAAATTCAAAACATTAGCTTTTCAGTGACACCTGTAGCATTTCCGTACACCTTTTCTCTTATTTTAAATCAATATTGAAAATTCATTCAAACACAATTTGTAAGAATGCTTTTGTTTATTCCAATATCTTTTAAAATGCAAAAGCACGCGAGTGTTTAAACAGTTATAATATTTATACTTCTCTGTTTAATAACACATGCTCTTAAATTTAAATTGATTTCTGTGAATATTTCTATGATTGGTTTCGTGCTCATGTGATTTTAGCTCCTTAAATGTTTATAAATCACTGTTTAATAATGCACTCGCTTTTACCAATGTTAAGGTTAAGTTGCTTTTCTTGGCTATTTGGTTTTGTCATCGCGTGATTTTATCTCATTAGATTTAGAAATGTTTAAACAAACACATCTGACACTTGCCTGCTTTTGCCAATGTTAAATTGCTTTCTTTAGACATTTACACTTTCATACGCAGAAATTCGCAACTTTTAATATGAGTGCGGGGTAAATTACCTTTAAACGCTGCATTTTAAAAATCATTGCAACTTCTTCTATAATTTGTCTTAATTTTGTCTCAGATTTTAGAAGTTTTAAATTTTGAATTCGTACATGTCTTAATGACTGTTTTAGACGTAAACTTATGTCTCTCCATAGTGGTCTAATTGTGTGCCGGGAATGGAAAAAAGTATGACTTTTTTCGCGCTCAAGTTGAACGCTTATAGCTCCGTAATTAAATAACATAGAGAGTTGGTTTTAGTTTCATTTAACAGAGGAAGGAAAGAAGAAAAGATTGCAAAAGGAGTTTTAGAATTTGGAATTACAGTTTAGTCACAGTCGAGCTGAAAATTTGGTGAAAATCACGAAGAATTTTACATACATATTGCTACATAGTCACACTAGACTAATAGTCACTATAAACTATAAAGTTAATAGTCACATAGAGCTACTTTAGTCATAGAAATTCACACTCCAGTAAGGTATGTAAGCCTACGCCCCTCAATCCCAGCTGCCGTTTCGCAGAAACAGCATCCCGTCGATTTTTTTTACTTCATACCATCGAATAAGAATATAATTCATTACTAATTTTATCAGTTTTCATTACATTGTCTATTTTCTCGCACTACCTTCAAAATCATACTTTTTAAAATATATCAACGGGAAAAAAAGGAATTTCCTTTCCACCTTTGCATGTTATTTAACTGCATGTTTATGGCCTCTTTTTTTATACCTTCAAAATATCTATATTTCAAGAATTATTTTTCCATTAAACAATTACTGTTAAATCATTAGTGCTCAAAATCGAAATATTATGTTGTGATTCCACATCGAAAACATGCAATGTCTGTTTAGAAACAAATTTGGCACACATGTCTCTCAGCACCTGAAGGAATTAACTAAGCTGTTAAAAGCTTTCTAGCGAAAGTAAAAAGAGTAATTTTTAACGTTTTTCCGCAGGAACTTCAGAACATATCATCACACAAAAATTGAAAAAAAAATTTTGTAAAATTTTGAAAAAAAATTTATAAAAGCAAAAATGATAGTTTCTCAGAGACACCTTTTCCACTTCCTTACCACTATTTCTTTGATTTTCAATCTTTTTCAAAAATATTTTAAACACAATTTAAAACATTGCTGTTTGCTGTCATTTTAAACCTATTTCACGTTTTAACTTCTCACATGCTTTTATGATAAAATTAATGCGCTTTCCTTCAACAATACCTCTTTCATTTCCTCTTAGCTTTACATTTTCTAACAAATTTGTGGTCTCTTTTTCAACTTCGTTATATCTAGAATTCAGGAATACTTCTCCCTGATACCCACTACTGACATATCTTTTGGATATCAGGGTTTTGATTGTAGTTAGGTACGAGTTCGGATCACAAAATTTGAACCAAATACACTTTTTTTATATTTTTACAAAAATATGAACTCAGCCGAATATATTTACCAAAATTATTCACGTTCACAACCCATTGTGAGTACGTTGCATCTTGTGCAGTGAATATTTATTTGAGAGTTGCTGAATTGTGTAATTGTTGGTTTTTAGTAGCAGTTGATATCAAGATGTTTATAAATTAGTGGGTAAATGTTATATAGCGTGTATTACCCATGCCTACAAGTCAACACATGCTGCTTAAAACAGATATTTTTAACATATTACAAACTACGATGTGAATATTTTATAAGATACGGTGGGAACAAATAAACCTTGCTTAACAAAAGATCAGCCAACAGCTCATGAAATAATGGGGAATTTGATTGCTGAGAAGAACGGTGAACATCTCTTACTTCAAGTTTCATGTTGAACTGAAGAATATTTTTAATTAATTTGATCCTTACTAAAATCTAATCTAAATCTCATACAATGTTGTTCATAAATATTAGAATGGACTGTTAAAATATCATCGTTTGTTCACGAAATTTTAAAAACTTTATAATTTACTATTTTGTTTTGATTTTCTGGTACCTTATTTCATCCTCTATAAATGCATATAAGTCTTAGATATTTCATGAAATATCACTACTTTTTAGAAAAGATTATTGCTTCAAGAATCATATCTTTGCTGTTCAAAATTATTCGAACGTCTAATGACGAAGATTATATTTAAGTGTCTTCGAATTGTATGTGTTTTTATTTTGGTAAATTTTAAGAAAATTAATAGATCATTTATTTGTTAATTATTTATTTTGATCTCTGAAGCAGTCAAATCAACAATAATAGCCAAGAGTTTAGAGATTTTTGTTGATCATCGCCATTGCATCAATGCAGATAGGAAGGATGAGGTATCGTCTGGAAACCAGGCAAAATGTAAAAATCGTCAGATTCGGGTATCTACTATTTTTGAAAAAAGTATGAGACGCCAGGATTCATAGAAAACAAGAGAGGGTGAGGCAGAAAACAGAAAACAAGTGCAGGAAAAGAATCTGTGATTGTAAGATTGGCACAGAAAAAGAATGACATATTGTCAAGAATGATCGTGCTTGGCTTGAAATTGAATGCGCTAGCTCTGACGGTTCGTCTTAGAATCAATAACATAAGGTTGATAAACTGCATCAAAATAAAAAGACCATACATCTCAGAACAAAACATAGAAAATATGGCAAAAAATATTGGCCTTTGAAAAAGAGCATATTTGGAAGGTTTCAAAATTCATAGAAAACGTTTCATGGTCAGACGAAATCAAACATGAACTTTTTTGTTCAAAAAAGAGTAAAACAAGATTGAGACGAACAAGTTAGACGCTTTGATAGATGAATACCTTACAGAGAGTATAAAGCATGGAGGAGGAAATATAATGGTATGGAGATGTTTTCCTCTAAAGGTGTTGGTTAAATTGTGAAGATAAAAGTGTAAAATTATTGTTAGTATGTGCATCAGTATCCTGTAAGATAATCTGAAGAAACCCATCGCAAATTTGAGTGTAGGTCGACGGTATATCATTCAAAGAAATAATGACCCAAAACACAGGTCAAAAATTGTCAAAGATTATTTCTGAAAAAACAAGATTAAGAAACTGGCGTGGCCAGCACAGAACAAAACCTTAATTCCATCAAACATTTATTGTCAGTTTTGCATCAGAAATTGCCTTTTGAAGAAAGAAGAAATAAAAATCAATTGTTTGATAGAATCAAAGATGAATGTCGAAGTAACAAACACGAGACAGCAAAGAAACTTGTTGACAACCTGAATCAAAGACTCAAAGCAGCGATTGTGTCCAAATAAGGTCCAGATAAGCATTAAACACTGATGTTTTTATTTTGAAAATTTTTTATTTTTTCGTTTTAAAATTTTGACCGTTCAAATAATTTTGAACAAAGCATAATTTATAATTATATGAAAATGCTCCTGTTCTGACTTATTCTGAGATAAAGTTTGAGTTATTCGAAGCTATTTCTAATAAATAAGATCGAATTAATAATAAAATTAATATATTTAGGAGATTAAATAAATAAATTTATTTTCTAAAATAAAAAGTGTACAATTTTCACTAGCGTTCTATAATTTTCAACAACACTGTGGTGCAGCTCTTGACCTTGCTCAATCAAGAATAGCTCTCAGCCTTTTGGATGGTGACCTCATAGGACATTCTCCGTTACAATTATCTCTGGTTTTACTCACACTGAGAATCCTATATGAAATACAAGCAAAATGTCTTATGGGGTGTTTGTCCAGCAATTCGTAAACTTATCTTTCAAATATATAATTTTAACATGAATGAAAACTTAGAGCCATCTTTACATATTTGCTCCAAACGGTGAGTTCAAAAATATCGTTTATTCGAAACCTATAAAGTAGCAAGTAGGTATTTTTAGTTAGGATTGATTGTACGAAAAGCTCTTAAGGATTTGTTTATTAAAACTCGAAAACTATACAATATAAAAGTATATGCGTTTTTCTTTCATACGTATAGAACAGATAAACGCGTGCGCAGCCACGGGTACAAAGGCTGGTAAATAAATAAATAAAATGGATCACTAAATTAGTTTTTACTGAAACATTATTTTCCGGTGTGTTGCGTGGATGTTACATAAATTTATTGCATAAATGTTTTTACGGATACTTTTTATCTCAATTTAAATCTCAAAAATAGCTTAATAATAAATTTAAAAAATGAAACTGTAGAATTTCTATTGATCAAATATTTTTCTAAGCTGGTGAAAAGATGAAATAAATTACCTTTGCATTCTTCTTTGCATGTTTTTAAGGATACTTTTAATCACAATTAAAATTTTAAAAATAATTTTATTTTAAATAAAAAAAATTAAACTCTAGAATTTCTATTGATGGAAATATTTTTCTAAGCTAGTGAAAAGTTGAAATAAAATACCTCTGCATTCTTCTTCGCTGTAATTTCCAAATCCAGGATTACACTTGCAAAGTTGTTTCCCATCCTCGACGTCACATTTTCCATTCGCACAATAGCAAGCTAAAAAGAAAGGCAATCGCATTGTTAAATTAGAGAAAGGTTCGTACATCTAAAGCAGCTTTAAAATCTAGATTTTGTTCTCGAAAAATTGTTTCTCAAAAAATTACGAGCCACCGCTTTCATTCTTTCCTCCTTGACATTTCTGTCTTAAATATTGTTTAGACATGTTTTAAGAATTTGTCCCTAAAATAAATTAGCTCTATCATTTCGGCTTAGACAGTCGCTGCTTCACAAATGATTCGGACTTAACTACTACTCTGAAGCCGGTGTCGTGAGCTAGGCTGATTTTGAGGCGGGAGGGGGGGTCGATGAACAAAGAAGGTTGCAGAGGGTTTTCTTTTTCCACTGATCTTTGCGGCATGCCTTAAACATTAGAAGTTTTAAGGCATATACAAAAAGGTTAGTTATATAGTTTTAAATTTTTTCCTTGTTTAAGTTACCGTTTACACATATTTTTAGCTAATATTAGGAAAAGTTTTACAGTTAAAAATCTTCTGTCAGGTTTTCTCATAAATAAATTTTTCAGTCTCTTTCATGATGAACATCATTAGATAAATATTTCTCAAAGCCTGAATTCTTTCTTTTACTAGTGTATGTGAATCAGCATTTTCATAAAACACAATAACTTTTCTGTATAACATAAGAAGTCTCTTTAATTAATTCTTAAAATCTAAATAACTGAGTATTGAGATTTAATTATGTCTTTTAGGGACAAATTACATTTTTTAAAATCTTATTTGTATCAGAGGTCAATAGTTTGTCACCACATATTGCATTTTTTCTTACGAAAGCGATTTTCATTTTAATAACAAAATTTTTTGGGTGCATTGATTAAAGCTAAAATTGATAAAAAAGATATAAATGTTACTCGGTGATTCATATTTTCTCTCATTTTATTTATTCAATAGATTATTTTTTCCTAGTTTTTGCTAAGTGAAGTTTTTATAAGTGACTCACTTGTTCATGCATTGTTTTGACAGTAAAAAAAAAATCAAAAATGATTAGATGGTGTATTATCAACATTTGAAGAAAAATTGTTTTGTTAATGTTTTAACAGCTTGAAGATTGATGGAAAATTAGGATTATTCTTGCAAAGAACGTTTATATCAACTTTTATTTTAAACATTTAGATCAAAACATACATGAGAAATTTATTGAAGCAATTTGTGGAAACTCCTTAGGAGAGAAATTCCATGTTGTCTTAGTATTGAGATAGAGAACTTCCAATTATATTTTATATTCAGAAAATCATTCTCAATGAGCAAAACAGTAATACTAAAAGAGTAAAAATGAAAGCGAGCAGAAGAAAATTCTCAGGCTAAAAGCTTGGCGATCATTCCACGCTTGACGGTTTCATGGCTCACTTGACAGTTCGCATGTTTGCTAATACCTATTATTACAATATTTTACTATTTTTCTCCGGATAAATGCTTTTCTTAAGGCGTGTTCTGTGTGCAGTTATATGACGTGGAGAAACACGATGCACATTTTAGTTTTTGGACTTTTTAAGATTCAAATTAGTGTCAATAAATTTGTTTACAGTTTATATTGAGCATTTTATTGATTTTGAAACGAATTTTGACCTGGAGGATTTTTCCTTGGATAAATATTTGAAACATGTTTTCCACTTGAAGCCAGATTTTGGTGATTTTTTCCTTTCTTCTTAACAATACTACTTATCGTGGCTTTAGATATCGAAAAACAGTTGCTTTCACAATGCCTCTGAATATGAATAACTCTCTTCGGAAAGAGCAGAAACGTTTCCTTCCATCCATCGCTTCTTTAAAAGTGCCATTTTGCATGTAAACAAAACTTTTAGGAACGTAATTTATACTTTTAAAAATGTAATTGTTGTAAAAATATGTTTTTCCAAGCAGCTATTTTGTCCTATCGAAATATAATCGTGTGAAAAAATATGAGGAGAGTCTTTGTACAGCTTATGAAAAATTAAAACTTATTGCAAGTGTAAATGATATGAAATCGAAATGTGATCCAAAAATTTGGAATTTTCTACTCTCGGAATTGGAAAAATTGAGAATATTTAAAGATAAAATTAAAAGAAATATGAAACTTTATGCAATCATGGTTCCTAGAAGAGTCGCCTGAATTGTGTGGTCCAATGGCGACAACGTTTAAAAAGCAAGAATATATACGAATCTTTGTTGATCTTTACTATCTGAATAAGGACATTCAACGCGAGATCTATCCAATCGTATCTATGGATTGCATACTAACAGAATTCCTCAATGCTAAAGTTTTCAATATCATTGACGCTAACGCTGGATTTTGGCAAATAATGATGCACCCTGAGTTTTCTGCATTAACAACATTCATCGCTCCATTTGCTCGATTCAAATCAAAACAACTTCCATTTGGAATTCGCTCTGCTCCTGAAGTGTTTCAGAAAAGTATAAGAGAATGTCTCAAATGTCTTAATGGAGTAGTTAGGCTTATGTATGAATTTGTGGCTTATGGTTAGAAAGAATAGGAAAATGATGGAAGACTCTATCAAGTTTCACATTGATTTCAAGATTCTGGATAGGCTCTAAATGCTAGGAAGTTTCGAATTAGGCCGAATTAATCAAGTTTTCAGGATACGCTGTTCCTGGTGATGGTATAATCCCTGATCCCAGGAAAATGAAGTAATTAAGAAAATACCACAGCGAACATTCGTCATAGGCCTTAAGCGATTCCTTGGTATGGTGAAATTCTTTAGACGTTTCTACCTAATCTAGCTGACATAACAGAATAATTATATGAATGATGAAGTCATATACAAGCTGGATTTCCTAATCAAGAAAAGACATTTTAAAGAATTAAAATTTGTATAAGCCTGCTACGATAGTTGTATGATTGCAACAAGTTAGTTTTTTTGAGTGATGATGCATGGTCTTATGGCATAGTATCTATGCTATATCGCATGAGAAACAACTCCAAATATCCAATTATCTATGCTTCAAGAACACTTTCTGTAACAGACAGAGTTTATGCACAGATGGAAAAAGAAGCTGTACCAGTACTCTGGGGATGAGCAAAGTTCCATGCCTACATTGTTGATCTTACTGTAAATATTGAAACTGATCATAAACCATATGTTTCCATTTTCAAACATAAAATATTAGATAGAATATCTCCTCGACTTCAGAGAATAAAATTAAAAAAAGATGCGATGTTCTCTCGTATCAGGTGTAGTAAATTACATGGAAGATTTTGTGATTGCTGATGCCCTTTCCATAAGTCCAATACGGAGAGAAAAAGGAAAAGATGTCAGAAGAAATTACAGCGTATATTCAAATGGTTATTGCTGCTCTTCCAGCAACTAATAGAAGACTGTCAGAAATTTGGAAAGCTTAACAAGAGGATGAAGTGTGTGCTCATCTTATTAATTTTGTTCATAAAGACTGGCCAGAGAAAAAGTATTTGCCTACACATTTGTCAATATATCGGGAATATAGGCATTCTATAAATAACCAAGACGGATTATTCATGAGGAATTCAAAATTAATAATCACCGAATTCATGAGATCGGTAATTTTGAAGGCAATTTATGAGGGTCTTCTATTTATAACCATATGTTGTGCAAGAATAAAAGAGAGTGTTTCGTAGCCTGGTCTCTACTCAAATTGAAAGTCTGATATCATCTCATTTAGTGTAACTCATGTAGTAAACAACGAGTTTGTCATAACGAACAATGATTAAGTCTGAATTTCCAGAGTGCCCATGCCAGAAAGAAGAGTAGATTTATCAAAATTAAAAAGCAAATGGTATATTATAGTTGCAGAGTACAGAGGCTGCTCGCACATTTTTAAACGGTTTTTATGGTGTTTACAGAACTATTTTATGTCATTGTTTGAGTTTTCAATGCTCAATTTGGTAATCCGTATTCTTAGCAATTGTTCTACTTCGTGACTTCCACAAAAATATTACTTTTTGTAATATCTGAAGAGGATTTTTGTCCCATTCTTCTTGAACAGCTTTTGAAGTCCCACGATAGGTTGTAAGCGACGTTTGGACAATGTGCTACTTAAAAGTTTAAAAGCGCAAAAATCCATTGGTGTCACACAAAGATAATTAGCAGGAATATCAGTGAAGGGTATAGTCATAATAGTCCCTGAACCGTGCTAAATAAGATGCAATGGCCTATTCCTCCTCTTCGGAGAAAACCAGAGATCTTCCGGTTTTTCTAGATCAAGTTGCTTTCTTTTGTAACAAATTATTCGTCTGCGGATACCAAAAACGGCTTTTGCCTCTTTAAGAGGACACTCGCCTTCTGAAATGGCATTAAGGTCTGGAGAGTAATCCATATGTGCTTTGTCCACTTGATCCACATTTCTATATTTCATTAACAATAATTGGATGATTTGGATTAAATGGATATTTCATTCGAAAATGAACTTTGTAATAGCCATAGCAAAGAAATGATTTTTGACACTGTACAGGGGAAGGACAATTAATCCTCCCTTATGTGAGGCTATTTTATTTTTTCATAATAGGCACAGCAATCTTTCATATCGAATGCGGTTTTCCTTATTTACAAAGCTTTATTCTTAATTTTTAGAAAAAAAATATAAAATGGATTTATATTAGAGTTTCTTAGCTATGTAAGTGCTATGCCACAGTATTGGAAAAAAGTAATAAAAAATGCGAGAAATAACAACTCCAATTAAAATTTTATTAAAATAATTTAATTATCATAGAAGTTAAAATACTAACATATTAGATGCAATTGACTTTGATGTCAAATTAAACTGAAATTTAGATATCAGACATCAACAATAATAAGAAATGAGCATCAAATAATCCTTTAGCAAAATATAAAATTTTCTATTATACTTCGACAATCGGTAAAATGAACGGATCATTAAGGGGAAGTTAACAGACTTCTGTTTATATTTCGTTCTGCATAGAACACACACTTGTTTCCCGCTTGACCATTCAGTCATAGACCCATATTTACATTGTCATACGGTAAGAAATAAGAACTATTTTGATTCAAAACGTTTTTAGACAATCATATTTTATTTCTAAAAAGAATTCACTACCAAGTAAAAAAATGATTTTAGCAGATACAACAGCATACAATTCTAAATATAACAATAAAAACTAAGATAAATGAAATGAAAAAATATGACTTCTGGGATAGCCATCTGACAGATTCCTAGTGCATAGTTGGGTGCATGGCGATGGCTTACTGATGTCGAAACTTAATAGATATCCAGATCATAAATGTTATGAAGATAGTTAAAACGGGTCGAACCAATCGACGAAGATTTCAAGGACGAAATTAAAACGTATGAAAGTGATCTCAGAGATATCTCTCTCGCCAAATAGATGGTTAATATATATGTATCAATGCTACATAAAAATATTACATTTTTCATAAGTTCTTATAAAGAAAAGATACTGGCGCCTACATTTGAACAAAATTTCGTCTTTCTCACCTTCGCCTCCGTTTCTAACTGGAGTATTAGTGCGTACAGCAGAAGACGGCCGCAACTTAGTTTTCCTGGATGGATGCAATTCTCTTGGCACTCCATATATACATGTCCCTTTTTAAAGCATTTCCAACAAGACAACTTCGGATTTCGTCGAGGAGCGTTCTGTTTAGCAACAAGTGTGTTAAATAATTTTTCAAGCGCTTCCAATAGAGATTCAAATTTATCATATTTTTCTTTCCCAGTGACATCATCTGTCTCTATTGATCTTGCGTTTAAAGAGAATCTTCGAAGAAGTTTTCGCAGTCTCAAATTTCATGTTATATGCCAGCTCTTATTTCAGATCCTTTAAGTCCATAAATTTCGCTGAAAGTTGCATGTTTTTGTCTATGATAGCTTCGAAGCAGAACTGGGCTGCTAGGCTTCCCCGAACATCTAGAAGACACTCAGCGTAAGCTATGCTCATTAGTCGCTCCACATCGGCGGACAAAACTTGAAGACTTTCTCCTGGCTTCTGTCGTCTTGTTTTCAGTTCAGTTCTGTAAAATTCCATAATATGGCTATCTCCAAATCGTGTTTCTAGAACTTTCTCGATGGTCGTTAGGTCCGTCAACTTATCAGTTGGTATTCCTTGAAGAACCTCTGCCGCTCATCCTTCGAGAGAGGCCACAAGTTGATTGGCTTTCACAAAATCCGTCCATCCATTTGTCGAGCTCATAACGTCAAATTGAGTCTAGGAAGCAATTCATGATGTTTGCCTGTCGAATGCCAGGCGTTTGACTGTCGGCCTGGAATACATGCATTCTGTATTTGCTTCGAAATGATTTGGTCTAATCTCAAGATCACTAAGACTCTTCTCGATGTCGTTTATCTTTTTTTGAACTTCGCTTGTCACTTCTTCGATCTTCATATAAACCTCGAACTCTAGTTCTTCAATCTTTCCTTTAACACCTTGTATTTAGTCTTCTAATCTCATTATTCTACTGCTTACATGATCTTTCACTCTTTCAATTTGACTCTCGACGTTTGCTTGGACCTGATTCTTCACTTCTTCTCATCCAGCCTTCATCTCTTCTTGCCCAACTTCCATTTTTTTCTCCAATCAGCTAATCAGGACGAAAAGATTCTCGATTTTATATTCATAGATCTAGTCAAAGTTCGGGGCTGTGACATTCGCGAGAAAATCAAATATCCCACTTCCGACACCAAATGTTACACAAATT